>JANRMT010062814.1:133762851-133806561 GCA_026402145.1 Polypterus bichir lapradei
ATTCCAAATTTAACATTCCAGCTACACATTTCTTTCACTATCTTCAAATTAGGAACTTTGTTAAACAGAACCTGCCTGATTTTCCTCATCCTGCACTCTCGTCCATGCTGGAAAAAATATTGCTCAATCTCAAGAACTCAAGAGACCATCTCTGCAATATATAAAATCATTTTACAGTCCCTCCCTTTCAAAGATCCCAGAGGACACTGGGAAAAAGATCTCTCGATCAATATATCAGAAAAGCAGTGGAAAATAGCAATGCAGAGAATTCACTCGAACTCCATATGCGCAAAGCATACAATTATTCAACTCAAAATTCTATATCAAGCACATCTGTCTTGTCTAAAAATCTCCAAAATGTTTCCAGGGCAAGATCCAACCTGCGAATGCTGCAATCAAGTCTCAGCCTCACTGGGTCACATGTTTTGGTCCTGCACCAAATTAACATCATTCTGGACCAAATTTTTTAATTACCTTTCAGACAGCCTTGGTCTCACAATCCCTCCTAACCCATTAACAGCTGTGTTTGGGGTTCTTCCAGATGGGTTTAAAGTGGAGAAGGACAAACAAACTGTGATTGCATTCATTACACTTTTGTCCCGCAGACTGATTTTGCTAAACTGGAAGAATCCTAACTCTCCTCTTTTAAGTCAGTGGGAAACCGATGTTCTAAACTATTTGAAATTGAAAAAATCAAATACTCCGAGGATCTGTACAGATTTTTTTCAAAACATGGCAGGATCTAATCAGTAATATTTTAGAATAAGCTCTTAAAGCACAGAGGAAGCAATTATTTCTGCGTTTCTTTTTCTTCTCCATCCATCTCTATTGGCTTATCAAACTCATCAATTTAGGTACAGTGCATCTGGAAAGTATTCACAGCGCATCATTTTTTCCACATTTTGTTATGTTACAGCCTTATTCCAAAATGGATTAAATTCATTTTTATCCTCAGAATTCTAAACACAACACCCCATAATGACAACGTGAAAAAAGTTTACTTGAGATTTTTGCAAATTTATTAAAAATAAAAAAAAATGAGAAAGCACATGTACATAAGTATTCACAGCCTTTGCCATGAAGCTCAAAATTGAGCTCAGGTGCATCCTGTTTCCCCTGATCATCCTTGAGATGTTTCTGCAGCTTAATTGGAGTCCACCTGTGGTAAATTTAGTTGATTGGACATGATTTGTAAAGGCAGACACCTGTCTATATAAGGTCCCACAGTTGACAGTTCATGTCAGAGCACAAACCAAGCATGAAGTCAAAGGAATTGTTTGTAGACCTCCGAGACAGGATTGTCTCGAGTCACAAAACTGGGGAAGGTTACAAATCTGCTTTGAAGGTCCCAATGAGCACAGTGGCCTCTATCATCCATAAGTGGAAGAAGTTCGAAACCACCAGGACTCTTCCTAGAGCTAGCCGGACATCTAAACTGAGCGATCGGGTGAGAAGGGCCTTAGTCAGGGAGATGACCAAGAACCTGATGGTCACTCTGTCAGAGGTCCAGAGGTCCTCTGTGGAGAGAGGAAAACCTTCCAGAAGAACAACCATCCCTGCAACAATCCACCAATTAGGCCTGTATGGTAGAGTGGCCAGACAGAAGCCACTCCTTAGTAAAGGCACATGGCAGCCCGTCTGGAGTTTGCCAAAAAGCACCTGAAGGACTCTCAGACCATGAGAAACAAAATTATCTGGTCTGATGAGATAAAGATTGAACTTTGATGTGAATGCCAGGGGTCACATTTGGAGGAAACCAGGCACCGCTCATCACCAGGCCAATACCATCCCTACAGTGAAGCATGGTGGTGGCAGCATCATGCTGTGGGGATGTTTTTCAGCGGCAGGAACTGGGAGATTAGTCAGGATAAAGGGAAGATGACTGCAGCAACGTACAGAGACATCCTGGATGAAAACCTGCTCCAGAGTGCTCTTGACCTCAGACTGGGGCGATGATTCATCTTTCAGCAGGACAATGACCCTAAGCACACAGCCAGGATATCAAAGGAGTGGCTTCAGGACAACTCTGTGAATGTCCTTGAGTGGCCCAGGCAGAGCCCAGACTTGAATCCGATTGAACATCTATGGAGAGATCTTAAAATGGCTGTGCACTGACGCTTCCCATCCAACCTGATGGAGCTTGAGAGGTGCTGCAAAGAGGAATGGGCGAAAGTGGCCAAGGATAGGTGTGCCAAGCTTGTGGCTTCATATTCAAAAAGACTTGAGGCTGTAATTGCTGCCAAAGGTGCATCAACAAAGTATTGAGCAAAGGCTGTGAATACTTATGTACATGTGATTTCTCAGTTTTTTTATTTTTAATAAATTTGGAAAAACCTCAAGTAAACTTTTTTCATGTTGTCATTATGGGGTGTTGTGTGTAGAATTCTGAGGAAAAAAATGAATTTAATCCATTTTGGAATAAGGCTGTAACATAAGAAAATGTGGAAAAAGTGATGCGCTGTGAATACTTTCCGGGATGTACTGTATGTTTACAAGCCTTAAGTTTTACTCCATTGGCCTTGCTCTCTCTCTCTCAGGGGTGGGGGTCAACTTGTTCTTAATCCTACTTTTTGTAAAAATTGATTGATTTGTATGGAATGATTGCAATAAAATTAATAAGATTTCAAAAAAAAAAAAAAAAAAAGCCTCAGGGTGCGTCGTTTGCAGTTTGCTGATGATCTCATAGAGTTCAACTAGCACCTGGTTAGCATTTGCTAGGCGGGAGGTAGACGGCAACCACCAGCATGAAACTGTATTCCCTCAGCAGGTACAAAAGGCCGACATCTTACCGATAAAACCTCTATCAGCGGGGAGCAGTGTCCCGCAACTGATTCAGCGTTCGTACACCACTCTCTGTTCACATAAACAAAGAGGTGTCGCTCTCCGCTCGGAAGATGGTCAGTCTATCTGTCTGGATGGCCGAGTATGCAATGTTTTCCTGAAGCCATGTCTCAGTGAAAATAAAGATGCAACAGTCTCTCATTTCCCACTGTTTGGCCTGCTGCAGCTTTATATAATCCAGCTTGTTGTCCAGCGATCAGACATTCGCGAGCAGAATGGATAGTATCGCAGGTCTGGTGGGGTTAGGTTTTAGCCTTGTGCTATCACCTCCACGTTTCCCTCGTTTCTGCTTCCGATTGCTGCGCTTGCATTTTCGCCAGCTCAGCTTCTCAGGCTGCCAAAGTAAACAAAGGCTGCAGAGCGTCTCTGTCACTTCACTGGATATTTTGGCACAGTTTCCTCAGAAATCAAGCAGGATTTGCCGCTTGTAAATGTATGTGTGCGTACTACTATCACTTAAATCTACTTCTTTTCTTATACTAGTTGACAAAGACGAACAAAGATTAACACTAAACACTGCGGACTCAGCAGCTCTGTAAGCCGCAGCCTGCATGGGCACTGTTGTGTATTGTATGTTCAGTAACAAGTTTATATTGATGTTGATTGATATTCCTGTTGTTGGTAACTTCCTGTAGAATGTTAGTGGGTGGGATTTTAGAAGGAAAAAGGAAGTTCTTAATAAAAGGTATTCTGGTCTTTTTCTTTGTACTGAGAGAACCTAATGAGAAACTGACACAATTTTTACAGTTATTAAAATACTATATTAAGAATCACTATCAACGCCTGTGTGTCGTCAATAGATATTATATTGGCGACGAGAGGAGGAGAAGAAGCCCTGAATCAAAAAAAGACAGAGAAGACGGTGACGAAGTTTTGGTATTATTAACTGTGTTTGGTTACTGCTTTTTCACAATGGCCACGTTGGGTCGTATCAACGAATTCAATGCTGAGACTGGGGTGTGGGAAGAATACGCAGAGAGGCTTGAGTGCTTCTTTCACACAAATGACATCGATAATCCAGAGAAGAAGAGATCAATTTTACTAAGTGTGTGCGGAGCCGCAACATACTCCACCTTGCGCTCGCTGTTGGCCCCCACTCCACCAAGCGCTGTTCCATATAAGGACATAGTCGAGTGTCTCCAGCGTCATTATAATCCTGCACCATCAGAAATTGTACAACGGTTTTATTGTCACAGTTATAAGCAACTGCCTAATCAAAGTATGTCATGCTTTTTTGCTGAACTGAGAAAACTTTCAGTGCATTGTAACTTTGGTGAACAACTCGAACAGATGCTGCGCGATCGCATAGTCTGTGGTGTGGCCGATCCTTTACTGCAGTGTCAGCTACTAGCGGAGCCGAAGTCAACATTCAAAATAGCAGAGGAGCGCGCTCTAGCAGCAGAATTGGTGAACCGGAATGCGCAAATGCTGAGGACTGAGAAGACTCTACCTGCTAACGACGTGGAAGAGGTACATAAAATGATTCAATCGAATAAAGCTCAGAATACAAGATCATCTGTATTACAAGAAAGTGATGGCAGAAAATGTTTCCGATGTGGCGGGACTCATACAGTTACAGCATGTAAATTTAACACATCTGTGTGCCATTACTGTAAGAAAAGAGGACATTTAGCTTGCGTGTGTTTTAAAAAGGCACGCTCTACTCAACTACTTTCAGATCTAGAAACTACAGCATTAGAGACACAAGAAACCAGTATAGTCACAGTGAATGCCCAGGATGAGTATGTGGTACATAGTACACAAATGGAACATATAACCCGCAAGAAACCCGCATATAAGACTACAGTTTCACTGAATGGCCAGCAACTAAGAATGGAAGTTGATTCTGGAATAGCCTGTAGTTTGATTAGTGATGATACTTACAAAAACCTGTGGCCAAATAACCCACCTCCACTGGTACGTACAGATGGTATATTGCGGCAGTGGTCTCAGGCCCCACTCCAAGTGCTAGGTAAGATCAAAGTTCAGGTTGAGTATCACCACAAAAAGACCGCCTTATCACTTCTTGTTGTTTGGGGCCAGGGTACTAGCTTGTTAGGACGAGACTGGTTTGAAGCACTTGGAATAGAATTAACAGGGGTGCACGTAATTCAGCAGCACCATGTGAGAGCTCTCCTGGAAAGGTATGCAGAAGTGTTCCAGAAAATTGCCGCGTGTAGAGGACCACCCATTTCAATTGAAGTGGACCCTACAGTTTCACCAAAATTCTTTAAGGCTCGTCCTATACCTTTTGCTCTTAAGCAGAGGATTGATGAGGCATTAGATGATCTGGTTGAGCAAGGCATTTTCGTACCAGTGTGACACTCAAAATGGGCAATACCCATTGTCCCTGTCACAAAAAGGGATGGAAGTTTAAGAATCTGTGGTGATTACAGATGTACTGTTAATACGGCAGTAAAACCTGATGTTTATCCCTTACCAACTGTTGCAGAGATGTTCTCCACACTGGCAGGGGGTGTCATTTTCACTAATTTAGACCTTAAACAAGCCTCTCAGCAGCTAGTTCTTGATGAACCTTCAGCTGAGCTGTTAACAATTAATACACACAGGGGGCTGTACTGGGCTCAACGGCTGCAATTTGGGGTCTCTACAGCTGTTGCCATTTTCCAGCATTTTATGGATACTTTGCTGGCAGGTATTCCAGGTGTACAGCCATACCTGGATGATATTTTAATCACTGGGAAAACTCCAGAGGAGCACGATACACGTTTGGAGAAAGTGTTATGTCGAATCTCTGAAGTTGGACTTAGACTTCAAAAGGAAAAATGTGTTTTTGCTGCTACTGAAGTGGAGTTTCTCGGATTCAGAGTAGATAAAGAGGGCATCCATCCCACCAGTGAGAAGGTGGAAGCTATCATGAATGCACCAGCTCTCCGCAACAAGACACAGCTTCAGGCATTTCTACGACTTTTGAATTTTTACAGTTGTTTTCTTCCAAACAAGACCACCATTCTGAAACCACTACACAGACTTCTTGACAAGTCAATGGCATGGCACTGGGCTGCTGCCCATGACACAGCTTATAAGTGGGCAAAAGCACTACTCAAAGCAGATGGACTGCTTGTGCACTACGATGTTAAGAAGCCTCTAGTATTGGTATGCGATACCTCTCCTTATGGCCTTGGAGCTGTACTGAGCCACGTAGAGCCTGATGGTATGGAGTCCCCAATTAGTTTTGCTTCACGGACACTGTCGGCCACTGAACGCAATTATGCTCAAATAGATAAGGAGGCTCTTGCTGTTATTTTTGGTGTAAACAAAATTCATCAGTTCTTGCAGGGGCGTCAGTTTACGATTTTCACAGACCACAAGCCACTCCTTGGTCTCCTACATCATTCTAAACCCATGCCACAGATCTTGTCGATTCGTATGCTTCACTGGAGTCTCTTGTTGGGTGCATACAACTATCAGTTGTGCTACAGACCAGGAAAAGAGTTGACAACCGCCGATGCCTTGAGCCGCTTGCCTATAGCAAATCCTGTGGCTGATACACCACCTCCTCTTGAGGTCCTGCTCTTGGAATCTGTGCCTAATGCACCTATTCATGCTAACCAAATTGCTGCGCTTACTCAGAAGGATCCAGTTCTGTCTCGTGTACTGCACTGGCTTTTGCATGGCTGGCCCCATGAAGTCCCAGGTGACGATTTCATACCCTTTACCAACAGACAGAATGAACTCTCAACTCACAAGGGTTGTGTTTTATGGGGTAGCCGCGTTGTAGTATCTGTTCTAGCACGGGAGGATGTACTTAAACTACTTCATGACTCCCACCCTGGCATAGTCCACATGAAGGCTCTGGCTCGAAGTTATGTATGGTGGCCAGGAATGGACGGACAAATAGAGAAAGCTGTAAAGTGTTGTACAACATGTCAACAGTCGCGGCATGCACCATCAAAGGCACCACTTCACCCCTGGGAATGGCCAGCTAAGGCTTGGTCTCGGATCCACATCAATTTTGCTGGACCATTTCAAGGACAGGTCTTCTTTATTTTGGTATATTCCCATTCCAAGTGGCTGGAGGTGTCTCTTCTACACTCCATGTCTGCAAATGCTGCCATCGACACTTTGCGCCTTATTTTTGCTACAGGACCTCAGACAAGATTTCATTAGACAAGGTTATACCCCCAAAACAACAGACACCCAAATAAGAAGAGCTACTGCTATACCCAGAGATAACCTTCTGGAATATAAAAACAAAGACAACAAGAACCGCATCCCCCTTGTTGTCACCTACAACCCACATCTTGAAACACTTCGAAAAATTATAAAAGAACTTCAGCCAATGCTAAACAATGACCAAACACTGAAAAATGTATTTCCTGAACCTCCCCTCCTGGCATATAGACAACCACCAAATCTTCAGCAACTAATTGTCCAAAGCTCCCTAAATGAACCGACAGAAAATGGCACATCTCCCTGCCTACAAAAAAGATGTAAAACGTGTGCCCACATCTACTGTACAATACAGACCATATAGTTATACCAAACTGCCGACTTGAACATCACATAAAGGGATCATTTTCCTGCAGATCATCTAATGTTGTCTACCTAATTCTCTGCATGAAATGTCCTGACACTGCACTCTATGTGGGAGAAACTGGACAAACACTCCGCCAGAGAATGAATTTACACAGATTCCTCATTAAACATGGCAACACAGATGTTCCTGTAGCGGCCCACTTCAACAGCCATGGACACTGTGAGAGGGACTTTAAAGTCACAGTGCTTATGGGCAACTTCAAAACACAACAAGAGAGAAAAGAATGGGAAGTTAAACTCATGTTAAAATTTAATACATTACAACATGGGTTGAATAGAGACAAGAGTTTTATAGACAAGTATGAGGACTGTTTGCATCTCTCAGACTGACACAGATAACCTGTCTACAGACCCACATTGTTTTGAAAAACTCATCACAAACTTCAAAGGACTTTGTTGGACAGTTATCTTATCTAAAGATCTTGACCATACATTGTTCCTCTCTCTCCTGTTTAATTAATCTTAGCCTGAATGAACCTATTAATTTTTTACATTTAAGATTTTTCATTTAAAGATTTACCATTGTTGTTTCTTGTCCTAGTGTGTGGATATAAACACAGGAAACTTCAGTTTCTGTATTACATCTTGCCTGAAGAAGGGGCCTGAGTTGCCTCGAAAGCTTGCATATTGTAATCTTTTTAGTTAGCCAATAAAAGGTGTCATTTTGATTGGCTTTTCTCTACATTCATAATGGCTAACACGGTAAAACACCCTAGTATTTAGATCCCTGTAATATCCATCTTTCGTGTAGTTTGAAAAAAATATTTGCACAATAGTATGTATTCCTTGATCTTCATGTAGGTAAACAAGTGCCAGGAAATTGCCCTGTCTTAACACCTTGAAGCTCCATTAGTAGGTCTCCTAACTCTCAGAGCCTCTGATCATTATTAGTGACTTTGCCCAATCTGTCTACTCTTCTACATAACAAGTCTCTGTAGCCCTACAGCACTAATAATACCTTTGCCATGCCATTATAAGCCCTCATTTATGTGCACAGCTCTTACGTGTTTTATATGTCCAGCTTACTCATTGCCAAGCCATTTCATGAAGAAGTTAATTTCTTCTCTTTCTGTCAAGTGCAAGTCTGTAACAATGTATACAGTACCAATGATGCTTGCCAGGCTCTGTGGTTTTCAGGGTGATTGTCAAACTGTAATAGTCCTGCGATTAACAATTTCGCTTTGAGATATAAACCAAAAATCATTCATATTTTGGCCGTTTCCTGCCTGAGTTTGTCCTGTATCAGCTTGATGGTGCATGAATAATGACAGTGCAGGTGGACTGTTACAATCATAGTGCTCTTCCTTTAAAGATGGATTCCTTCTTTTAAGATAGGGCTGTGCTGAATGATGCACATCCTGCTGTCCTATTAAAGTGGATCATAGGGCATTTCTTGTGTCAAAGAGCTTCTTGATGGTGATGTTGCACTGCTGAGAATACTGAAAAAGCATTCTGTCCATTTTCTGCAGTGCAGCTAAAGGCAGGTGAATGTCTTGTAGAGATACAAGTCTTGATTTTGAATGTGCTTGTATATATTCTCTTGTGCACTGCATGTACTTATCAGGCTCAAAGTCTAGTTGGCTGTCCAGTTTTTGACTGAGTTCTTCATCATTGTTCTCCAGAGTTTCTTCTAAAGCTGCTGCCATCCCTAAAGCTGCTGCAGTCATTTTCTTTAAGTTTAGTGCGTCCAATGAAGCTTCCAAATGTGCTTTCTCTAGTTTTATCTTCATCTCTTTAGTTGCAAATGATATTTGTGTTTTGGCTGCTTCTGATTCTGCTCATGCCATTGCTACAGCTGTAGCAGTAGAGAATCTGTGGGTGTGTTTAGATCAGACCTGGGCACTGTATGGCCGGCAGGCTGAATGTGGCCCATGGTCTGGTTCTGTCTGGCCAATGGAAGGTGCGGACGGCAAGCACTTGCCTGGGCATGTCAGTCTGTATCATAGCTAGATGTGATTCTGCAGATGCAGATCAAAATTGTTATGTATGGGAAATTGTGGGAGATTGCATCAGAAAGGAATATGATATAAATGAGGGAAACTGCAAGAGATTGCATCAGGGGGTTCTACAGAGATTGATCGTGTTATATTGAATAAAGAAAGATGACATTTGTTTCAATCTGTGCCCTGTCTGCATTTAGTGCAAAGACACAACAAAAACTGAGGGGTAAAAAGTGAAAAGTTGTGCAGAAAACAGATTATTCAACAAATCCTGGACTCCTACAAATTTTTTCACAGAGGTTATTGGTAAAGCAATCTTTTTGGTATGCAAAGAGCACATCGCTGTATTCAAGGACTACAACTTGGAACTGTCACTTCAAGACCAAGCAAACCGAAAAATACAGAAAATTATCTGAAGAGGAGAAGTTGTGCAAAAATGGAAAGTCTTTTTACAAAGCTTCATAGAGCAAAAGATGGAACAGCTATATATTAGCTCACAAAATTGCCAAAAGTAGAAAACTATTTTGTGATGGAGAATTTATTAAAGAGTGCATATTGGAATCTGCGGCAATTCTCTGCCCAAAGAAGAAGATATATTTGAACAGCAACCAGAGAATCTGGTAGTACAGCTGAAGTACAATGTGAAAAATGTCGACTTCTCCTTGGCTTAGGGTGAGAACTGTGAATCAGGCATGTCAAACTCACTACCATTGGTGGGCCGCTTCGACTGCCATACGTGCGTCAGCGGGCTGCACTGTAACAAATACTATTATACTATTATACAAAGTTACTGTAGCTTTCTTTCCAATACTGAAAACTTTAAAAAATGTAACACTTAAAGTTTAAAGAAAAGCAATTTATTCTCATACAATAGCGTACAATTAGAGTCTTAGCCTCTTAGCTAGGGCCTTATATTATTATATTATCCATCCATCCATTATCCATCCCACTGAATCCAAACACAGGGTCACAGGGGTCTGCTGGAGCCTATCCCAGCCAGCACAGGGCAGGAACTAATCCTGGGCAGGGTGCCAACCCACTGCAGGACACACACAAAGGCCAATGTAGAATCGCCAATCCACCTAACCTGCATGTCTTTGGACTGTGGGAGGAAACTGGAGCAACCAGAGAAAACCCACGCAGACACGGGGAGAACATGCAAACTCCACACGGGGAGGATCCGGGAAGCGAACCCGGGTCTCCTAACTGCAAGGCAGCAGCACTACCACTGCGCCACCGTGCCGCCCTTTATTATATTATATTCATTACATTATATTCATTGCTTATATAGGAGTCTTACAGTGTAAGATTTATTTCTTTCATCCCGACACTTGGCATCTCTTGTTAGTAACCAGTTTGTCAATATCAGGCTTGAAATCTTGTGCAGCTGCAACTTTTATGAGGGATGAAAGGTGCTCGATAGTAAGTCTTGAGCGATGTGGGGTTTTGGTAGCTTTCATTAACGAAAACAATTGCTCACAAAGGTAAGTGTTTCCAAACATAGACAGTACTCTCGATGCCAACTTATGGATCTGCACATACGAGGGTGTCAGGTAAGCATACAAGCCTGGCACACCAACTTCGTTGTATTTTGCCATCACAATAGAATCTGACTGCAGTTCAATCAATTCCATTTGGATATTCTCAGGCGCATTCTCGACGTTGTAAGAGTATGGTGACGTAAACAGCACAAAGTCCTGTTTGTGTGAACTGAAATCGCGAAAACGCTCACTGAATTCATTGCTCAGTAATACAAGTTGGAAAACAAATCCTCCAAAAATCTAATTTTACTTTACTAAGTTTAATTCAAAGTTTATATTGTAAAATAAGCTGATATGCAAAAAGCCCCCTGACCTACACTAATTTTACAAACTCAAAATCACAAAAATCTGTCAATAAACAACTCACCAACCTCTTGCGTCCACTTCAGATCTTCAGCTGTAGTCTGCACTAACTTCGTTACAATACTAGCACAAAATTACATAAAACTAGAGCAAAAAAAGTGAAAATATACGATGGTCAGTTTTGCCCAGTGGCCAGTCTCAGCAGCCCTGCCAGTAGTGTAGCCCAGTGGTCTGCAACCTGTTTGACACCAAGGACCACTTTACTAGAAGCAAATTTTTCCAGGGACCGGTGGGTTGATGGAGGTTGGAGTTTATGGGGTGATTATGGGTGGGTTTGTAGGGCAGTATAATACACAATTTGCTTTAAATTTCTATTATTATTAAGTTATAATTTAGTAATAGAAATTATACAGCTTACCATAATGCAGAATCAGTGAGAGCCCTGAGCTTGTTTTCCTGCAACCAGACGATCCCATCTGGGGAGGATGGAAGACAGTGACACGAGAAGTGTGTTGCTTATGTTCATTATACTCTGTAATCTGTTTTGGTTGCTGTCACTGCAGAAAACGTGCATCACAAAGATAGGATGTTGGAAATGGAAGCCGCTTCAATAGCTTCTTTCGCGTTATTTTAATCTTCTCCTGTCTACAAGTTATGCTAACGAGAATTTTTCTCAGCATTTCCTTGCGATGATACATTTTCAGGGTGCAAATGATGCCCAAATCCAATGACTAAAGCACTGCCGTGCAATTGGGTGGGAGGAATTCAACGTGAACATTATCTAAGTGCGGAAGCATGTTGTGGCCAGCACTGTTATCAATCAGAAGCCAAATTATCCTTTTCTTCTTCTTCATATTGTGAGGTTTCTGAACTCTTTTGGGATCTGGGATCCCCCCTACCCAACTGGAGCGACACGCTGAAGTGCGTCCTTCAGCGCTATTGCCATGTGTGATTGTTTGTCCAGGTCCCAAGAGAGTTTAAAAACCTCATATATTCTTGAATGAGTGGCGCATTAATATGAATGTTTCTTGAACAAGCATCACCGCAACCACATAAAAACGGCTTTTTCAGCGTCTTCAAATGCAGCAGTTCGCATATGTTCGCAACCCGAGATTTTTCTTCTTTTTTGCATATAACAAGTATGTCGTTTCTATACAAGGGTGGTAATGAGTTAAATTCTAATGGATGTTTTTCAAATGTTGACGAGCAATAAGGAAAAGGTATCACTTAAAACCACACAAAACAAAAACAGCAAAAAAACAGTACGAGGAAAGTTCAAAGAAAGAACATTTTTTTACAGTGTTTCTGTTTGGGGATCGTTGTGCAAATGTCCACAACTGAGCTGTGACCACAGAACTAACTGCTCTGTGGATGATTCATTCAAGCATTTCAAGGTCACTTCGTTGTAATGAAAGTATCTGCTGCTGAATGTACTTCATAGTAACGAGATTTCTGTGGACTCGTGTCATATGGGGAAACTGTCAGAAACATAAAAATACTTTGTTGTAATACTCTCTCACCGCGGTCTCTCTCCTTTTTCTGCGCAGCTGCAAAGCCCCGCCCGCCTAGCGTTCTGAAAAGTGTCCTCAGTGAAGGGGTCAGCCTTTTTGCTGTAGCCCTTCACTGAGTGAGTCTCCGCTGCTGGCAGTTCTCTTGCGGCCCGGTAGTGGGCTGCGGACTTGCAGCCTAGCACTTCAGTTGCGACTTCGCGGCTGCAACTATACTAGCAGATGACGTTTCCGGTACCGTAATGCCATGGGAAAACGTGCTTTTGTCAGAAGGTAGAAGTAAGAAAAGTCAATAGGTAATGACGAAGATGCAGAATGATTCAATCACAAACGATAGTAATCATTTTGTACAAGTTTAGTGCTAACTAGGATCTGTCATGCAGGCCGCACAGATTTCTTTTGCGGGCCGCGTGTTTGACATGCCTGATCTACATGACACAGCGCAGCTGTTGATTTTTGTGAAAGGAATAAACAAAGACTTTGAAATGACAGAGGAACTGGCTTCTATGCAGTCAGTGAAAAGGGACAATAACTCATAAGGATTTATATACTGAAGTCAGTATGTGCACGCAAAAGTTATTTACTGTGACATCTGATGGTTCTCCTAATCTGAGAGGTAAAAATGATGCAGGAAAAAGATTAACCTAGCCCAAAAATGTATATTTTGACATTTTATTACTCACCAAGAAGTGCTATGTAAATCAGTCCTAAAAATTAATCATGTGGTTGATGTTGTAATAAATGCTGTAAATTTTATCAGGGCTAGGGTATTACATCACAGACAGTTTGTTACACTATTGGAGGAGCTACCAAACAGTTGTTAATCGGTTAAGCTTGGGCAAAGTGCTCAAACAGGTCTGGGTCTTGTCTAATGAATGGAAACCTATCCCTGAACTAAGCAGCACTGAGTGGCTATCAGATTTAGCATTTGCAGTTGATGTGACTGCACTTATGAATGAACAGAATACAAAACTGGAAGACAAAGGTCTTTGGGCACATGATATGCACTGCCTAGTCAAGGCCTTCATTAGGATGCTGCTGCTTCTCTCACAGCAACTAGAGAGGAACACCTGAAGGAACACCTTCTGACACTGAGAGGAAGGAATCTATCCGTTGATTGGCTTAACGGATAAGCATCCATGTTCTGGGCACTGCATGGTGAGTTTTCCAGGAGATTTGAAGACTTCAAAGCATTGGAAATTGAAATGTTCGCCATTTCATCACCTTTTAAATGTGATGTGGACAGTGCCCCCAGTAAGATACAACTTGAACACTTCAAGTCAGTGCCATTACTGATCTTCTACAATCCTCTCAAAAAGGAGAATTTCCCACACTTGAGAAGACTAGCTTAGAGAATGCTTGTCCTCTTTGGATCAACATGCACATGTGAAGAGACACTCTCAGTAATTCAATAAATCCAGGTAAAGGTACTTCTCTCAATGATGGCCATCTGACTGCTGTACTACAAATAGCAACATCAGGAATTACGCCTGCAATAGTTGAAGCTCATCAAGGACTTAATTCTTTCCACAAAATTGTCAAAGGTACAGAGACGGTAAAATACTTTATCAGTGATGAATGCAGTAAAATTTGTTTCTTATTTTGTTTTTCTTGATTAACACAATCAGGAATTGTATATTGGGTTAGAAAGCATCATATAGTGTGTGTATGTTCCATGGCTCAATAAATTCAACCAAAATCTGTGAATGTGTGGTCTATATTAATTTAATTATGGTGAAAAAAAAATAAAGTTTACTGCAATGTAACAGTTGACAGAATGTGTTCAGCCGTCTTCAACAAGCTGTTTTTCTCATGTGCCCCCCCCTCATAAAAAAATAGTTGCCCACCCCTGGTTTAGATGAACATGAAGCTCGACCAAGGTTTAAATAACGCATCCATTGTGTTCAGTCTAAAACAGATTTCTGCTATTCCAATGATTGGTTAGGCTAGTACTGTGCCAAGATGCCGGATCAGTCCCTTAGTTACATTGTGTTTAAGATCAGCCCTTTCTTAAGTCATCAGTTTACTTTTCTGTCCTCCTTTTACCCTGTATATAATTTGGCAGGCAGCTTAAGTTATTTCTCACTTGTTGCTTACATTAGTTATGCCTTTCAGATTTTTTTCTTCTGCTGCACATGACTGAATACAATTACCTGATGTCCGCTCCCGCCCCATCATATTGCCCATAACAAGGACCTTATCAATGAGTCTGTGCAATTAGACAATGAGTTACATTTTTTGAATGTTGATAAGATTATCCATGGGGAATGAATCCACAGGTAGCAAGGATTTACTGTGCTCATACAATATAAAAAAGGGCCTGAAAGTTTAAGTAGTTAGAGACAGATTAAAATTTGAATTTCTGTTTATTTGCTGGACACTGGATACAAACAGTCAAGAAGTGACAAATTGAATCAGCCACACAGTAGTCTAACAAACTGACATCCAAATGCAATATATGTTCTATGTAGAAAGTGCACTACAAATGTGCATATTCAAGCAGATCCACATTCACACTCCATTATATTTTCCACCATCCCGGTTCCCTATTGCTTCAAATATGCAGCAGATTAATACTTCATAATTTAAATGTACTGTCCTAGATTAACTCTAATTATTTGCATTACCTTAACTACACTTAAATGTCAACCTACCTGGACACTGCTGCAGATTAGGACAAGGTTTAAGTTCAGCAGTAGGCCCAAGGCAGTTCATGCCATTCTCAGGATGTGTGCAGATCCGGAACCTCATTTGGTTTTGCATGCCGCATGTCACTGAGCAAACAGACCATGGAGACCAAGGAGACCAAATACTCCTGGCTGTACAAAAATGGTAAAAAATAGAATTATCACTTGTATAATAACATTTTTACATGAAGGCCATTGTATGTCACTATGGAAATTCTGTAATTAGACAATGAAGGTTGTTTAGGTTGGATATTTTTACATTAAATATTGTTTAAATTTTTCTGACCCAGAACTTTAAAGTTGAAATTTTTTCAGTTAGGAAATGATTTTCTGAAAAGTCTAATGAGCTTACGAAGCATGCTAAATTAATATCAAACAAATATCAAAACTGTCAAACAACTTTTAACAGTTTTTGTTGTATGAAAATTTGAAATATATGTTAAAAATATTTTTTGTATGTCTGTTTTCCCAGTTTTAACTTCAGTTTATGCAAACTGACACTGAGGAAGTCTACAGTCCCTGACAAAAGTCTTGTCGCTTGTGTACAAATTGACCTGAAGTGCCACTAAAATATATTTCTAATCAAGATTTTGTTACAAGAAATGGGTCATTTTAATCCCATCAGCTTTTGTAATAATGTTTCAGTGCAAAACGAAACTGACAAAAAGTATTCTAATATTCACAGCTTGGTAAAGCCCATTGAGTCAATTTTTGGCAAGACATAAGTGTTGTCGCCTTGTCATATGAGCTTCACCTGTGACTAATAATAGATCAATTAGGTCTCAGTTGTGTATAAAAAGAACCCCAGTACACTAGACCTTCACATCAACTGCAACTAGACCTCTGCAAACATGCCTAAGATTCACCCTGAGACTAAAGTGTTGATTATCAAGAGGCTGAAGACCAAATCCACTGCTGATGTGGCAAACACCTTCAATGTGTCTCAGCGTCAAGTTCAGAGGATAAAAAAAAGATTTGAAGAGACTGGAGACGTTTTTGACAAGCCCAGGTCAGGAAGACCCCGCAAGACAACTGCTCGAGAGGACCGTTTGTTGGCTCAAAAATCCAAGGCCAGCCCATTTTCCACTGCAGCAGAGCTCCACGAGACCTGGTCACCTGAAGTCCCTGTGTCAACCAGAACAGTTTGTCGGATTCTGTCTCGAAATGGCCTCCATGGTCGAATCAGTGCCCATAAGCCAGCACTAAACAAAAGACAATTGAAAAACCGTGTGGCATTTGCCCAGGCCCACAGCCTGCTAAAAGGATGGACGCTGGAAAAGTGGCAGAAGGTGGATTTTTCAGATGAATCTTCTGTTGAATTACACCACAGTCACCACAAATATTGCAGGAGACCTACTGGAACCCGCATGGAGCCGAGATTTACCCAGAAAACAGTGAAGTTTGGTGGAGGCAAAATCATGGTCTGGGGTTACATCCAGTATGGGGGTATGCGAGGGATCTGCAGGGTGGAAGGCAAAATCAATAGTCTAAAATACCAAGAAATCTTAGCTACCTCTTATATTCCCAACCATAAAAAAAGCCAAATTCTGCAGCAGGATGGTGCTCCATCGCATACTTCCATCTCCACATCAAAGTTCCTTAAAGCGAAGAAGATCAAGATGCTCCAGGATTGGCCAGCCCAGTCACCAGACATGAACATCATTGAGCATATGTTGGGTAGGATGAAAGAGGAAGCATGGAAGATGAAACCAAAGAATATTGATGAACTCTGGGAGGCATGCAAGACTGTTTTCTTTGCTATTCCTGATGACTTCATCAATAAATTGTATGAATCTTAGGCAAACCGCATGGATGCTGTCCTTCAAGCTCATGGAAGTCATACAAGATATTAAATTTGGATCTCACAGCACCACTACTTAATTTGCTGACATATTTTTGGATTTGCAGTAAACTTGTTCATTTTCTGTATAGGCGACAAAACTTTTGTCTTGCCCAAATTTGACCTTTCTGTCTTGATTAAATGATAAATCTTTTTTCAGTGAAACTAATTTATTTCAGTGCATTAAACATCATTTGGGAGTGCTTTAGCTTTTCATATGAGCTATTTCTAACACCAGTTGATTAATTAAAAGTCAGGTTAATAGCAGGAGTTTCTACAAAATAGAGAAGCGACAAGACTTTTGTCAGGGACTGTATGTGTGCATTTTTAATGGTCCAACACACAATGCCATGGCAACATCTCATTGGTTTAGAGTAAAAAAACATAAAAAAGTAAAGTACTTTTTTTCATGTTCTAAGATTTTGTTGGTGATATGTGATTAAAAATAAAATTGTGAGGCACCCATAAAATAATTAATTTAATTTAATTAAAATGCATAAATTCAAGGAAGTGAAATTTCTTACCAGATTAACTAAAAAAATGACACATCATATAAAACTTGATTAAAGTATGTAGGATAATTGGTATAATTGGAGAAGGATTCCCAAAAAAAAAAAAAAATAACTCTGACAATTATCCTACATATTTTAATCAAGTTTTATGTATTGTGTCATGTTCCTTCCATAGCACAAGATTTTTTTTTTCCGTGTCATTGTGCATATGCATGTTCTGATGGTCTACTGAAAGCTAGTGAAAGAAAGATTAAGCATATGAATCATTTGAACAATCTAGAGGAGAACAGGCCATTCAACCCAACAGAGCTCACTATTCCTATCTACTTAATTCTTTCAAATAAACATCAAGTCTAGTTTTGAAAGTCCCTAATGTCCTGCTGTCTACCATACTAGCTTATTCCAAGTGTCTATCATTTTCTGTGTAAGGAAAAACTTCCTAACATTTGTGCAAAATTTACCCTTAACAAGTTTTCAACTGTGTTCCTGTGTTCTTGATGAACTCATTTTAAAATAACAGCCTTGATCCACTGTATTAATTCCCTTCAGAATTTTAAACACTTCAATAATGTCTCCTCTTAATCTTGTTCTGCTTAAACTGAAAAGGTTCAGCTCCTTTAATCCTTCCTCATAAGTCATCCCCTGTAGCCTTGGACTCAGCCTAGTCATTCTTTTCTGCACATTTTCTAGTGTTGCTATGTCCTTATTTGTAATCTGGAGACCAAAACTATATACAGTACTTAAGATGAGGTCTCACCAGTGCATTATAAAGCTTGAGTATAACCTCCTTGGACTTATACTCTACACATTGTGCTATATAACCAAACATTCTGCTAACATTGTTAATGGCTTCTTAACACTCTCTGGAAGGTGACAGTGTTAAGTCTACTATGACTCCTAAATCCTTTTCATAAGGTGTACTTTCGATTTCCAGACCTCAGAGTGAGTATTTAAACCTAATATTTTTATTTCTACGTGTAATAATTTACATTTACATTAAATTTCATTTGCCACAAATCTTTCCAAGCCTGTATGCTCTCCCAGTCCCTATATAATGATTCAGTGGATTCAAGATTACAGTTGAAGTCAGAAGTTTACATACACTTAGGTTGAATTCTTTAAAACTCACTTTCTTTGAACTGATTATAACTTATCAGATCCATGGCAGTTTCTTAATCCAGTACATCATTGCTGCTCCAGAATTGATTATTTCTTCATAGATAAAAATTTTTTGCTCCCAATCAAATCTTGCAAGTACGACGCTATTGTTATCTCTGACCATGCCCCTCTGATCATGGAACTCAAATCACTATCCCCTAAATACTCATCTCTCATCTGACTTTTTAACACTAGAATTACCAGAGCCTACGAAAAAAATTGTAGATCCGTCTCACCTTAAATTGCTTCGCACTTCTCCATCAGCGTCTTTTGTCCTTTAAATGTGTTGATAAGCAGCAAGCATTCTAAAATAGTAAGAATAAGAGCAGTTCACTTCTCAAAACAGACTCATCCAGGATCAAACCTGTGAAGTTTTGATTATCAGTCAACAGTCGATACTGTTGCACCACCGAAGCCGTGGTAGTAAATGCGTGTCAATGTTGCACCCTAACGTGGGTTCTTTTTCTGCAGTTATATTCTTGAATAAAAGCGCACTTGTTCTGTTATATTTGTACCTTTTGTGAAAGTGTTTATTTGATATTTGGAAATCAGGCTTAATACATTATACACTTCATGTCTACATTTTGCCAATAATTACTAAAACATGAAAAACGTTTCTGTTTTAACGATGTGTTTACTGAACATAGATTGTTGTAGACACAGAACAAACATGAAATTCATGTGTTCCAAATAACGATATAGTATTTATAAAAGGTATGATTTTGCTTGACTTCTCATTCTATACAACTCCAAGCAACTGACATGCAGGTAAACAGACTTGAGCTGAGAAAACTGTGTGCCGGTAGGGGATGTGATAGCAGGCTGCTAGCTGCTTATCAACACATTTAAAGGACAAAAGATGCTGATGGAGAGGTGCGAAGCGATTTAAGGTAGAACGGATCTACAAGTTTTTTCGTAATTCTAGTGTTATTCCCCTGTTATTAGCTGACAAGAACTATACAGAATTCATATCCAGGCAAAGTGATTCTTTTTTTAGAGACAAATGCATCCTCAGAGGTTTCTACAGGAATACTCTGGGAAACTCTGAAGGCATATTTCAGAGGACAGATTATCTCATATCTCTCCCACAAAAATAAATCAGAAACCAAGAAGGCCTCAGAGTTAATCATTGAAATTAGCAGAACAGATCAAGAATATGCCTGGTTTCCAAATGAGGCACTTTATAGGAAAAGACAGGCTTTGCAATCAGAAGTCAACAAAAAGAAATGGAACAACTTATTTTTATATTACGACATTATTACTATGAACATGGAGAGAAGGCTAATAAGATCTTAATTCAACAAATCCACAAGCAGGAAGTTCGCAGTGCAAGTAATCACCAAAACAGACAGAGATAAAATCGTTGACTAGAAAAATATAATGCACACATTAGAGACTACTATCAGTTCTTAAATTCTACTCAGTGTAAAAAAGAAGAAGACACAATCTAATGCGTTTTTTGGTACATTACGGATACCAAAGCTACATGCTCTAAGTGCAGAGGAATTGGATAAGTGTCTGATACAATCAGAATTGCTAGATGCTATAAACTCACTTCAGTGCAAACGCACAAAAATATTGTGTACGCCATTCCCCAATTCTCTGTGAATGGTACTCATGGCCATTGATCAAGGGACAATTTGCATATCATTGATCACACTGCCCATTATTAGTCAATGGTGCTAGTTTCGGTCATTATGCAAAGGTACTGTTTATAAGGTTGGAGAAATCTGCTGTCAACTGAGACTGAGGAAGTCACTTGGATGAGCGATGAACTGAATCAACTTTCTAGAATTTCCTTACCTGGATTATTGAGCATGCATCGAGACATTGTGAAACAATGTAATGCTATTGCAAAATGACGCAATCTTTTTTTTAAGAAATAATTAAATTCTGTGGTGAAATAACACAACACCTATTGTAAAACAAAGTAATCAATTTTTTTGAGTGGTTGGTATAAGCCTCCATAAAAAGCATCAAAACTGATTGTTAAGATTTCTGTGATTAATCATGAATATGCAAGATTGCCCAATAATATGCTCTACATAAAAAAAGAAAAATCAAACAAATAGATAGATAGATAGATAGATAGATAGATAGATAGATACAATGTAATAGTCGTGGCATAAGAGAAACAAAGCAAATAATATTTAAGTCATGTCATGGATAAAATGGATAATAAGGGTTTTAGCTCAATAAATACATAAACACGTTAGAATATATATGCATGGTATAACAATGAGTTGTGCTGAATGGCAGTGTAGGCACTGTAAAGGCAGAAAACAGGCCTGGACAGAACTCTAGTCCATCGCAGGGACCACTCTCACTCACACATGCATATAAGCATACACACACCCCATATTCATATACAGTGACAATTTGCTATTGCCAATAAGCATAATCTTAATAAATAACAGAAAAACTTATTGTAACTAATTCCTTGTTTGCTTGAGCATGTCTGGTGACACTAATTTTCATAAAATGAGCCTTGCAAGGCAATTCAGTTATGGGAAATGTTAGAGAATAACAAAAGTGATAAACAACATTTATTGCACCAACTGACCATTCTGATGGTAAATTTACAGGTTCACCAAATTTTCAAACTTTGAAATTAGGACACTTGTGTAGCATGTATGATCCTAACACAACCACTTGGCTGGTGTAGAGAAAATAACTGCTGTTTCAAAATCAAGAGATTGCGGGTTCAATTCTGGGTCCTTCCTGCATTTACCGTTTTGAGTAGTGAGCTGCTCTTGTTACTGTTATAGAAGAAAAACATACATTTGATTTGAGTCTGTAACGGCCGGTGTGAATTTATGGTACTTGTAAAGGATAGCGTTATTTTTTTTTATTCACTTTTATTCTCTCAGGCATGTTCATGCTCCCCCCATCTGACACTGTTAGTTTTCAAATAACAATGTGGTATAACGGGGTGAACGCAGATGAGAATGAGAGTTCTACATCGGAGAAAGAGAACAGAAGCTCTCCCCTCAAGAAATGTCTAGTCACACATAAGAACAATGCAGCTGCACCAGGCATAAAGGTGAAAGGTGGCATGTTTGGATGCAACAAGAGGCTGGGTATCATCCTGCCAGTGAATCTGCCACACACATGTCCTTCAATGAAACAGCAGGGCCTACAGAGCTCGCCAAGGTATCGTGGAAAGTTCTGTTTATGACTGTTTTTTGATGGTTTTTATATAAAAAAACATTTATATGTTACTTAAATAAAAGCCACATCAAATGTTGTTTACCTATATTTATTTACTTATCTTACGCACGTGTACTTTGTCAGCATGCCTATGTCGATCAAACACTGGAAATTCTGCAGTCTACTTGTTACTTTACGCTTTAGGAAGATAAGCAAGGAACTAGGATCAGTTAATTCATCTCATATTGTTTGCCTATTGGGATGTTCCACGGGCTTCTCACCATTTGAATTATTACATGGGCACCAACCCAGTATATTTTGGATATTTCAAAAGAAAGTTGGAAGAGGAGGTAGTCCTTTCCACTAATATTCTGGAGTATATTGTTCAATTGCATGACTGATTTGGTAAAATTAGATTGTTTCTAAAAGAAAACAATGTGCATGTGCAATCAGCCCATATTATGACCAGGGCACTGCACTTCGGGAGTTCTGTCCTGGAGACGGGTCATGGATGTCATTCCCACTTCACACTCCAAATTGTTGGCCCAATAGCAGGGCCCCTATGAAATTAAACAGAGGAAGGGCTTGGTTGACTATTTGGTTAAACAACTGAATAGGCGACAAGCTGAGGGACTTTACCACATAAATTTGTTGGATAAGTGGAAGGAGAGGGATTGTGATATCTTCTCCACTCAACCTCGTTCCTTGTTTGCCCTTAATAGCCTTAATTTTAAATCAGATTTTATGCCCCAACAACAATGGACAACAAATGAGCAATCTGGACTGTCCCAGAATTGCTTAATGAGCAACCACGAAGAACTTCCCTGATTGAGCATGACATTGTTATGGAGCCAGGGGTTGCTGTCAAAGAATGCCTGTATCATATCCTGGAACCCAAACAAGCATAAATTGACCTTGGTGTAATAGAGGAAAGTTTTAGTCCTTGATCCAGTCCCATCGTACTTGTCCCAAAACCAGATGGATGTCTACGTCTTAGCAATGATTTCCATCGGTTAAATCAAGTCTCAAAATTTGATGCCTATCCAATGGCATGAGTGACTTGGATGTGCTCAGTATTTAAAAACTTTTGACATGACAATAGGGTATTGGTAAATTCCTATAACAGAATCCGCTAAGGAGAAGACCACGTTAAGTACCCTGAGTGGTCAATGGCAATATAGGGTCTTCCCAATTGCTTTGCACTGGGCACCAGTGACTTTCCTGCGTCTGACAGACAGATTGCTTTGTCCCCACCAAGCCTATAGTGCTGCCTACCTCAATGACATTGTCATCTATTCCAGAACGTGGGAGGATCATATACAACAGGTGCATACAATACTTGTGACACTAAGGGAAGACGGATTGAAAATAAGTCAGAAGAAATGTTACTTTAGTTTAAGAGAACCAAAATATTTGGGCTACTTGGTGGGCAGAGGTTCCATTCATCCACAGCGTACCAAAGTTGAACCCAAATGAAATGGCCAATCAGAAAACAAAGAGGTAGGTCAAAGCCTTTTTAGGATTGGTGGGATACTATCACCAGTTCATTCCTTGTTTCTCAGAAAGGGCAGCATCTCTAATGGATTTGAAAAAAGAAACAGGCTCCTAATACGGTGACATGGGAAAATAAAGGCCGCATTCCGTATCTTGAAATAGGCCCTCACTTTAGCACCAATTTTAAATTTATTAATTTCTTACTAATTTCTCTTTGCCTTTTATTTTGCAGACTGATGCTTTGGATACAGCTTTGGGTGCTGTGCTGAGCCAAAGCATCAGTGGTGTTGATCACCCCATAATGTACCTGAGCCGGAAACTACAGAATCAGGAAATCAGGTATGCAGTGGTACAGAAAAATGTTCTTGTGATTAAATGGGCTCTTGACTAGCTGAGGTACTACTTCCTGGGACACAAATTTACCCCAGTGACAAGCCATGCAACTTTATACTGGATGGCCCTGCACAAGGAGTCAAATCCTGTGTTACGATGTGGTCCTGGGCGTACAGCCTTTTCAGTTCAAAGTCCTATATCAGGGATCTCTCAATGCCAATGTCGATGAAACATCTTACGTCCATTACTTTGCGTCTGAAGTTGCCCAGTCTGTTGGATCTGGCCTTATTGTCACACTCGTGTGCTTGGGGAACAGCCTAAGGGCTTGAGTGATTGTAATTCTTTGCTGAGACATCAGGTGGCACTGTGTAATAATGATCTTTCTTTTCCTCTGTCTGCAGAAAGAATAACTGATACCTTCCCATCTGTAATGCTACTGCTGAGGTCCGTCCACCTGGACCCATGTCTTCCTTTCAGAATGCCTCATAAATGGAAGAACTACCATTTTGACCAGTCTGCCTCATACCGAACATGGCAAAACTACTTTTTGTGTTATTAACACTCTTTTTTTCCTTACAACATTTAAAATTATATAGAGTTGCCCTCAAGGTGTCCCAAAACATTTTCTTTGTCCTGTTTCTCTTTCAGAACAGTTAATATTTATGCAAGATTGAATGTTTATTAAAGTGTTCCAAATGTAATTATTATATAATTAATAATTTGTATCTTTCATGCATTCTGTAAGTTATACTAAAGTTGAATATGCATCACAAAAAACATTTATTTACAGCTTACCAAAAATAAAATAGAAGTAGCACTTTCATCACATTTAGTGGAAGCTCACGCATACAGAATTTTCATATTTCTATAATCATGAATTTAACCATGAAACTTCAGAAAAAGTGTGTTATTTAATAATAAAAAAGGAGATCACCAGACTTGACCAAGACTCATTCTAATTTAACATATTCACAATTAAAAGAAATAATAAGCATGTATTTGTTTGTACCTATACATTCCCCATTCTTGCTTAGGTATCCTCTTGGACAGATGCAGGCAAATGATCCAAGTGTATTTATACATGAAGAATTTTTACATTCTGCAAAGCCTCTGAAGCATTCATCAATATCTGTAGAAGGATAAAAATGACACAAAATATGTAATCAATTTTGATCAAGTGGGTCCTAAAAATCTAATTAATTTAACTACTGTGATGGACGGCTGGCGTTTCAGTCCGGCTGGGACGTCTTTCAACAGAAGAAAGCAGCCTTTTCAGGGCACTACATCCCCCGGGACGCTAGATGGCAGCTCTCCTGGATGGAAATGGTTCCTCGAATTCCCGCAGGGCAGTATGGGACATGGAGTCCATCTCTTCAGCCCTGTTGGGTGCCATGGGTGCCACCAGGAGAACCAACGGGTTCAACGTGGCAAAAGCAACCCCTAGCGTCCACACTACCTATACAAATAAGCCTGAGCTGGTGTTTGCTTGTATAATTTATATTTTCATGGCCAGATCTACCATTTAGGTGAACTAGGTGGTCACAGAGGGTGGCAATATCTAGTAAGCAGCATTTGTTTAAACA
The DNA here is from genome assembly GCA_026402145.1 of Polypterus bichir lapradei. Lineage (NCBI taxonomy): Eukaryota > Metazoa > Chordata > Cladistia > Polypteriformes > Polypteridae > Polypterus > Polypterus bichir. Next base: position 133,788,302 of record JANRMT010062814.1, read on the forward strand.
TTACAGCTAGTGTCCTTGTCACTACTGGTAGCTTGAGGTGGTACCTGCAGCCTATTCAGGTTGCACAGGTAGTCTACCTCCCCCAGGATAGCACATCCATATGTGCCGTAGCAAGAAGGAGATACCAGGAGACAGGATGTTACACGAGGACAGCTGGGGAACATATGGGCCAACCAATGGCATCAATGCTTTTGTCATCCATTCCGGCTACATGAGATCATCACTGACCTACTGCCAAATCAGTCAGGCATATCCTTGGAGGGTCTCACGGACCTCCACCTGCTAGGCAATGGTACCCTGACTGCTTGATTCGCACAAGGACTTTCCTGACATCCTGTCTCTTGGAATGTTAGACACACACTAAGCCAGAACTGTACATGAATGACCTTTAGACATTTCACAACATGCTTAGACTTGTTTTAACATGCTTGTTACTTTTTACATACTCAGGTAGATAAATTATTGAACGTTCCTCGTACTTTAGCAGGGCCCACCCTTGGCCCGATAGCCTTTGCTCACTTCCTCCAGGGGTCAGGCGAGACACCTGAATGTCACCTATGGAGCATGCCTTAGCATTTTCTGAAGCTGATTGGATTGATTCCATCATTAATTTTTTGGTTAAAATTTTTACAGCCAGATGCCTTTCCTGACATTAACCTTCTCTGCTTACCCAGGCTTTGGACCAGCACCAAGTTGGGCTGGTTTGCCCTCTCGGTGGCAAAGTTTAATATACAATTAATGTATAATGCTTAACACTAGAATTACCAAAGCCTACGAAAAAACTTGTAAACCCGGCCCACCTTAAATCCGTTTGCACCTCTCCATCAGCATCTTTTGTGTTGTAAATATGTCGATAGCAAGCAGCCTACAATCCCATCCCCCCACCAACATAGAAATGGCAAAAAGTGCTCTCAACTCAAGCCTTGATTACCTGGGAGTCAGGTACCGGGAGCTATATAGTGTAAATAATATATCTTTATTTGGAACACATGCATTTCATGTGTCTTCAGGGTCTACAAAGATCTATGTAAGTGTAGCATGACAGAAATGTTGAATACATACCTAAAAGACAAACTTTTTTCATGTTTTAGTACTAATGACAAAATTTTGACATGAAGTGTATAATGTGTGAAGACTGAAGTCCAAATATCAAATGAGCACATTCACAAAAGGTACAAATATAACAAAACAAGTGTGCTTTTATTCAAGACTGTAACCAAAGAAAAAGAAATTGAGTTAGTGTAACTCATTGTTGTGACTGCTTTGGTAGTAAAGCGGTAAGAACTACTACCTCATAATCAAGAGGTTGCAGGCTCAAGCCTTGCCGTGTCACAAAATATGTGTTTTCAGTAGTGAGCTGCTCTTGTTGTTACTATTATACAATAAAAACATACATTTGATTTGAGTCTGTAACTGCTGGTTTATACGTATGCAACTTGTAAAGGTTAGCAGTTTTCTTTATTCAGTTTTATTCTCTCAGTCGCGTTCACTCTCGCCCCAATCTGACACTGTTAGTTTTCAAATAAATACGTGCTATAACAGAGGTGAACTCAGATGTAAATGAGGGTTCTACATCAGAGAAAGAGAACAGAAGCCCTCCTCGCAAAAAAAGTCCACTCACAGTATAAGAACAACGCAGCTGCAGCAGTAAAGGCGAAGTGGAGGTAAGGAAAAACTACTATTTGTTGGCTTAAGCAGTGGTATAAACAACACAAGAAAGTTGCTTGAGTGATACAGAGTGGCAGAGACACTCAAAAGTTCAAGATTCACTAAGTAGAACAGTGCCCAAAATAAAAAAGAAGTGATTAGATATCATAGTTGCTGTTGTTGCCCACCGTGTGAGTGTCATATGGAAGTGTATTAGGGTACAGAGAAAAGGAAAAAAAATTGAGACACAGTGAAGAAAAAAAGGTGGAAATGTCGACTGTAATCTTGAAATTTCCCCCTTAATCTCATAGTTTATTTTGTCATTTAAGCAGAATATAGTAAAAATCATAAAATCGATGTGCCATTTACTAGAGTTTCTCAAATCCCATTGTGACTAAAGTAGCATGTTAAATGCTTTGTATTTTATGTATTCTACTAGGGGGTTTGCCCCCTGCTCGCTTCACTCTCCCACCTCCCCAGCCCCCCCCCCCCTCAGGGGCACGCTATGCACCAGAGACTTCGTGTCTCTACCGTTTGCGTTCTGAAGGTGGGGGCTGAACGTACACTAAGGAGATGCGGTCAGATCAGCTGCTGGCTTGCTGCCTCTGCTTCTGAGCTGCGTGTTCTGCTTGTCAAGGTCAGTGCAGGAAAGGCTCTAAAGTATTTGCTTCAGAGAAGTTCAAAAAGACTATGTACATGGCTGAGTGGAATCCATGCAGTTGCTTGTGGCTTTCGTGAGGCAGTGTGTGCTATAAATTTCCTCCAGTGGAAGCTGTATCCCGATAATCCTCTGTGCTCTCAACACAACCTGCCATAGAGCATTCCGATCAGCTACAGTTGAGCTGTGATTTCACACTGAAATAAAATGGGTTAAATTAATAAATGATATACAGTTAATTTCAGTGTATTTGATAAAGCCTGCATCATGGATGTTAATCTGAAAAAGAATGGGAAACCATACAGGAGCAGTAGCACTGCTTTCACACTGGGTGCTGCCAGTATGGAAAATCAAGCAGAAACGAGTGTACACCAAGTTTAGTTTTTATATATCACAATGTTAGAGTAGAAACGGGCATATGCAAGATTTTTGTGTGTACACACCATTTATACATGAGGACCTTGGTTCACAAACAGGACTCTATTATCTCTGATCTATACTAATAAAAGGCAAAGCCCTCACTGACTCACTCATCACTAATTCTCCAACTTCCCATGTAGGTAGAAGGCTGAAATTTTGCAGGCTTATACCTTACAGGTTACTTACAAAAGTTAAGCAGGTTTCATTTCGTAATTCTACGAAACTTAGTTTACTGTTCAGGTACCCATTTCCTTTACCGTTCCAACCGTACCCCCATTAACATGTCTATCGAGGTGATCACCATTGATCAAAGAACTGTCACTTACCGAAACTCAAACCGATTATGACAGCAGCAATCCAAGCTGTGAGAAAACAGTAAAAAGGAGGCGTTTTAGACATTGTGGTACATTTTCTGATGCAGCTAGATGGAAACAATTTTGTGACGCTGCCGCCAAATACTCGCAGAAAAATCCAAAAGTTAATAGACACGCTGTCACTAAATACTCGCAGGCAAATCCACAAGTCCATAGAAACGCTGCCGCTAAATACTCACAGGCAAATCCACAAGTTCATAGAGACGCTGTCGCTAAATACTTGCAGGCAAATCCACAAGTTCATAGAGATGCTGTTGCTAAATACTCAAAGGAAAATCCACCAGTTCATAGACACGCTGCCACTAAATACTCGCAGGCAAATCTACAAGTTCATTTATTTTGCTAGTTATAATGATATATGTCAACTGAATAGTATTCTTCCAATTCTCAACACAGCTTTGGTGTGCTTTTTTGCCTGCTTGATCTTTTCTCTATGGGAACATTAAGCTGATTGACAGAAAAAACACAAGCAAAAAAGGGGAAAATTCTGTTGATTTGTGAACCTTTGAGGTATATTAATAAGGCCCTTAATCAAGGTAATCTTTCTGCTATGAATGTAACTTTACCAATGATTAGATTTTCTGGTCATTTTGTACTTTTAATGTTTTTGAGGTATCACTTTGGGTAGTGCTTACCATTGCTTATTTTTCTTAGCTACAACATCTGGTTAAAATGACCACTGGATATAATTTGATACCACTGTTTATGACTGTGGCAAATATTAATGTCCTGGTTTCTGGATAAACCTCTGAAACTTTGTGAAATGCTTTCAATAGGTTCAGCTATTAATAGGAAGTCTGGATTTTTCCTTGTTATTTTTTACTGCAATAACTGATTTTCAGTTTTGGCTTGATTATTTTTTTACTTTTCCACTCTAGTGTATTTGGTTGAAAAAGGTCCAATAGACATATTAAAAGATGAACTGGCTAGCCAGGATGTATGGGATTCATGCAAATTATAAACAAAGTCCACCTTTTTAAATTAGTAATTACCTTAGAGCCAGCTAATATATCTAAAAATGTTTGTGTATAAAAAACATTAGGTATGGATAGTCTTAGCATGAAATAGTGAGGGCACCAAATGTTACAGACGTACTGCTTTTATTGTGAAGGATCTGAACTTAGAGTAAAATTTTGTCATAAGATGGCAAGAATACTGAGAAGCCTACTCTATATTAGGGTTGGTGGGGTGAGCATTTATAGTTTAACCCATTCCCATCTTGGAAATTCTTTAGAAGTTACAGTAAAAATCAAATCCATGGAAATTTCATTTATAATTGGCAGGGGGACAGCTGAAATATGTATTAGTTTGGGGCGTCTTTCATGAATCAATGCTCCTAAAATTCCAGTCAAATGTAAACCACAAATGCTTTTAATTGATGGTGGTACTGCTGACCCATTGTCAGACGTGAATCAAAGCCAAAGACAAATATGTGAATGAGACTTTAAAAAATTGGTTCATTAGATCTTCTTACTTTCCTATCAGAGCTGGGATTTTCATGTTCAAAAGAAGCATGGCTCTGTGATGAGAGGTCTATGGCGAACCATAGTTTTTAAATACATCATCTAGTCCCGTACAGTGCAGTTTTCACAGGTGCAGGTATACATGCATGCACTGCTCTAAGGTTGATTGGGTTGCTTGGCTGATCGTGCATTCACATACAAATTAACCTGCAGGATAGTAACAGTGGAAACACATCAGATCAGATCAGATCAATGGAAGACCATGAGTGAAAACGGTATCTGGTACCTTAGCAGAGCCAGTGAGTGAGAGATAGGCAGAGCATTCGGTAGTCTAATGGTGGAGCAAACAGACGGTGCTTAATGAGGCAGATTGTTGCCCACAGATTTAAAATGGAGATATGGGTATGATAGTGGTGGAGTCCTCCTTGCGGATCTGTGGGACGCTAAGGAAGATGGGAGAATAGCTGGCTCTGAGCAGTCTAGCCAATGCCAATGGAGGAAACCAAGATGGGGTTCAGAAAGGAGTTCCACAGCTGCCAGTTTCTCTGCTGGCTGAGCAAGCCATGGATTGAACTGGGAAGAGATAGAGAAATTCGTGCTGGGCCTAGTCAAAGAATAAGAAAAAGATCAAGGGCCTAATGACTTTGTTGTCTTACTCTGGTTTTACCTTTAGATTTGGTTCATTTGAATTTTATGAATTATTTATTTATTGACTATTTTGATGAAGATGTTTTACAGTACACTTTTGAACACATTTGATTAGCTTTAATAAAAGCACTTTACACTTTTGCACGGAGCCCTTACTGACTGGGTATTTCCTCATTTGCCCAGCTCATCTCGGTTTATGACTTTCAATGGTTCAAATTCAAGACACTCCCAGAAGCAACCAGGGAGTGTGGAGCAGACCTAGACTGTGTCAGGCTCTTTAATACCCTTCACTGATTAAAAACTATCACTCATGGATTAAGGATTGCTTACCTAAGCCTGTAAAGACTGGACCTGTCAGACATGGCAGAGGTAGCCTCTAGTTGGTTCAGTGGGCAAAAAGGATGACCTGGCATGGTGCTGTGGAGTGCTCTTAGTATGATGAGACACTAAGGATAACAGTGTCATCCACTACATATGTGCAGAGGTAGCCTCTAGTTGGTTCAGTGGGCAAAAAGGTAGACCTGGCATGGCGCTGTGGAGTGCTCTTAGTATGATGAGACACTAAGGATAACAGTGTCATCCACTACATATGACATCAGTACCGCCGCTCCCTATACGCAGAGTACGCAGTCTGCGTAGGGCACCAGCTCCCAGGGGGGCACCATCCCAGCTACTCAAAAAATCGTTTTTTTAAATTATAATAATAAATTAATATTAATAATATACATATACAAATAAACAAAAATATAAACGTATATATTTCATTTTATGGTGAACGCAGAGTAGGCTAAGCATACGTGATGATGCGTGCGCCCTCACCTCTGTTACGGCTGCCTATTTGGCCAAAAATGATAATAATTGAACAATATGCCTGGTCCTGGAAAGAGACATCAACAGTCCGACGCCGAGAAACGAAAGAAAAAAAAAGCCCAAGATGAAGCCCGTGCATCACTTTCAGGTACGTTCATAATCCTGTGAAACTTTATTTTATTCTGTCGACGTTAATAATGTGTTTTAATGTCGGTAATAATTTCACGACTAACGCATCTTTCTTAATATGAATACAAGCAGACCTAAATAAACAAAATGACTTAAAATGCATTATATTAAAACACAGAGGCAATTATGATTATTGATTAATAATGACCATATCGTGTCATTAAATAACAGTGTTAAAATACATAATCTAATACAAAATTAACAGTTTACATAACAATTTTAATAGAAATGCCTGAAAAGGGCACCAAAGGCCTGGTAAATGCAGTTGTTACACTTACATGATCTATGGCACAAGAGTGCATGAGTGGTCTGGCAATTGTCAGCATCAACTCTGAATTAGCAAAGGCTTTATCATATGAAGAGCTCATTTACGACTTTGCCTCAAGAAAAAGCAGAAGTGTGCCTTTGTAAATTTTGAACTTTGGAAAGCTCCAGCAGATGACAGTGTTGATTTTATTTCAGTTTATTATTGTTTATTTTATTTATTATAAATGTTTTATTTAAAGTGTAATTTTAGTTTGTATTTTTTGCTGTAAAGCTACAATTGTAATTTATAAATGATACAATTTATTTATGTATTTACTTTTATTTGAATAAAGTTCTATTTTGGCCCCTATAGTAGGTGTTTTTTTTATTATTTTATTTTTACTTCTGTAATATTTGGGGGTTCCTGCCTTGTGCCCTGTGTTGGCTGGGATTGGCTCCAGCAGACCCCCGTGACCCTATGTTCAGATTCAGCGGGTTGGAGAATGGATGGATGGATATTTGGGGGAGGGGGCACAAAAGTAAATTTCTGCTTAGGGCACCCATTTGGCCAGCAGCGGCCCTGTATGACATCCAGCCATATGAAATGCATCTTGCATCAGGTTATGAATGGTGTCCTCCTTGCTTTAAACAAGGTCATTTTGCAAATCACTCTTATCATCCATCCATCTTATGTTACCTAATCTACTTAAATCCTGTATTGGCAGGCTAGCGTCAAAATGGAACTGCAGGTGGCTCAGGCTATAGGGTCATTACTCACTGACACAGAGCAGGTATGGACCACAGCAGCTACCTGAGAGACTAAGCATGCCATTTTAGGAATGTACTTCTCATCTCCATGGTATGAAGAAGGAGCTACAAAAAGTTCCCTAGTCGTTGCCTGTACACTGAGCAGGTTAACAAGGCTGAACTAAACCTTATTATAGTAGTCATTATACACTAGATGGGATATAGAATTTTATTTGTCCCCAGGAAGAAAAACAGCTTTTTACATATGTTCTTTAAATACACAAATATATAAATAGATAAGACAAATCTATATATACACACACATTATGGTTTGAACACACACCACAATGACAGAAAAGGAAGAAAAATTTTAAAAGAAAGAAAAAACTTCTGACTTGGCAATCACAGTCACAGTGTAGCATTATACAGGCATATTGCTATTGGTATAAATGAGTCCTAAGAGGATTTCTTGACACATTTTTTCTGAATAATTTGTTGGGTAAATGTGCTTAAAGTTAGTGTGTCAGTGAGAGGGTGTTTGCTTTGTTCATAATGACACTCAATTTTGTTTTAATTCTTTCCTTTGCTACAATCTCCAGGGGGTCCACAGTGCATCCCATAACTGAACTTGCCCTTTATATTACCATCCCAGTTCATCAGAGTGTAGACAATTGCACTGAGCATCACAGAGATAAAGAAGATGTCAATATGTCACTTCCCACATTCTTATATAGTTCCTTTGAGTTCTGAGATCAATCCAAACTGTCATTGAAGTGGACTCTCAAGTACTTGTAGGAGTTAAATACCTCGACAGACACTCCCTGAATAGTGATTGGACATAGAGGTCTTTGGTGTAGCAAAAGTCTATAACCAGTTAATTGGTTTGGCTGATATTAAGGTGCAGACAATTTTTTCTCATCCCCCTTAACAATACACCACCATAAGTGCAAAATCATCTGAGAATTTCTGCAAGTGACATAACCTGTTGCATTTATAGTCAGTGTACAGAGTAAAAAGAAAAGGAGAAAAGACTATTCCTTGTGGTGTTCCAGCATTGCTGTGTTGTTCCTTGTTTAACTCAAGGAATTAGTTATGTTTTGGCCTGGAATCCCTGCAGATTTTATTTTTTTTCTCCGGCCGTCTGGAGTTTTTTTTTGTTTTTTCTGTCCCCCCTGGCCATTGGACCTTACACTTATTCTATGTTAATTAATGTTGACTTATTTTATTTTCTTAATGTGTCTCTTATTTTTCTATTCTTCATTATGTAAAGCACTTTGAGCTACATTTTTTTGTATGAAAATGTGCTATATAAATAAATGTTGTTGTTGTTGTTGTTGCTGAGTCAGGATAAACGATTTGATCCAAAATGAGTAACCCCGAGATGTGGTGTATTTTCAGAGACGTGCAAGATATGCAGGGGAAATGAAAACCTTAAAGAAACAAGTAGGAAAGTTGTAGGCATCTGTGGAATAACTGTTGGGGGCAGTGAATTAGTTAACACTCTCGGTTAATGCCTCATCAAATCTCACTCCTGCTCAAAGTTGCAGCCACCATGATGAGCATCAGTTTCCACATTCAATTCACTTTAGAAGCCCAACCTAAAACATTTCTGGACAATTAGACATGTATATTGTTTATCTCTGCTAGATAAAAAACCTCTTCAGTGGGCTTCTGTAATGTAGGACACTAACAACCAGTGGCTCATTTCCTTGGCTTTGGTTATTCAAGATTTTCAGAAAATGTTTGATATACCTGTTCATTTGGAAGTATTGCCTAACAGATTATTAGCTTGATGTCAGGGTTCAAAACCCATAAACAAATATATTGTGGAGTTCAGGATGTTAGCTACTGAGGCTCGTTGGGATAACATAGCACTAATTCCGGTGTATTGTAAGCACATGAGAAAAGTAGACACTATATTTTACTAAGCTTTAAGATGTAGGAGTTAGGATTAAAAACACTTATGCACACATATTTTTTATTATTCTGTATGAGCTAGAAACCACCAGTAGTTTATTAAGCCAAAGGTTAGATGTGCAGGAGAACTAGAGAAAGATGAGCTCCTCACTTAGAAAGAGAATGTGAACTCTTTGGCTGTAAATTATAGTAGTAACTAAGAATGGTCTTTATCAAACAGATAAGATAAACAGAGTGGGGTCTGACACTAAGAGTTATTGGTGGAATCAATTAGAGGCAGGACTAGAGAAATGGAATGCTTAGAAGTCAGATGAGGAAGAATAATGGCTTAAATGATAAGAATTGTAATAAAAGTAAAAAGTGCCCATTGTTGGGGGCTCTTTGTTCCATCTTAAGTGAGTCTGTATGCACACCACACAATCTATATATATAATTCACTAAGGCAAGACACCCATGGAAAGCACGCCGGAAGGGGCGTGGATTCACTAAGCCGCCAACAAGTAAGACGCCCATGGCGCACACAGGAAGGAGCCACGCCCACCAACTCTAAAACGATACGACGACAACTCGAATCAAATCGGCCACTAACTCGAATGCGATGATACAAGAAAAACGGCATCATTTATGTTCGTCTGTCGTAGAGTCCACATGCACCTCTGAGTCACGTTGACTGTTCATAGAGGCATGTTTCTTGCGGAAGTGAATTGCTATATGCAGCGTGTAAAACAGTTTGCGAGGGGTATCCCACGGGATCCTTAAAACAATCCTTTAAAACTGAGGTTAAAACACAATGAAGGAAACAGTCTTTAAAAACCAATAAGCCCTGTGCCTCTGTTTCATTACCGTCTCACCTGCTTCACCAATGCAGGCCCTGCAACAGTCGAGACGCTCTCTCAGCAGCTGACCTTCTCTGTGCCTGACCGGTTCACACAGAGGCAGCGCGAGAGAAAGCCATGCACACACACAGGCAGCGCCAGAGACAGACAGAGGCACACACAGGCAGCTGGTGGGTGGGTCTCCGTCAGTTTCTCTTGCGAGCGGGCACATGACCAGGCGGTGTGTATGCTTAGAGAATGAGGGTGGACGCGGCCGGACTATCTAAGAAGAGGCATGTTTGTCACGGATGTAAATCGCTGTATGCGGCGTGTAAAACAGTTTGTTTGTCGCGGATGTGAATCGCTGTATGCAGTGTGTAGAACAGTTTGCGAGGGGTGTCCCATGGTCTTACAGTTGGTGGGCGGGTCTCTGTTGGTTGCTCTTGCAAGCGGGCACATGACCAGGCAGTGTGTATGCTTCGAGAGCGTGGGTGGACGCGACAGCATCATCTAAGAAGAATCATATTTGTCGCGGATGTGAATCGCTGTATGCAGCGTGTAAAACAGTTTGTCGTGAATGTGAATCGCTGTATGCAGCGTGTAAAACGCTGTATTGTATGTTGCCCTCTCCAGAGTTACATCTTTTCATTCACCTACAGTCGTATCCTCAAAACTAACCCCATTTGGACAACTGTGTCTTTCAGGAAGTGTTCACCCATCAATACATAATTATGCAGCGTATGCTACGCCGCGGATTGGCTAGTAAAGCTTAATTCTGCTGTCTGTTCTGAAGTCTCAGAGTGCCTTCATTGGGGCTGAAGGCTCCCCTGCTATGTCAGCCTGCTTCAACAGATTTTTGGTGAGCCCAACGTAATAGAAAAAGGCCAACTGCAGATGCAAAGATTGAGCCGAGGGTCCGGGAGCACACATAGACAGTAGCCATCTAAAAAAGGCAAGCAATATTTTTTTTCTGATTGTTTGCATTGGTTCCACGGAGATCTCACCCCTCCAACGGAGAAGTGGCCTTTCTAAAAAGAACAATATACTGCAGAATGGAGAAAAAGACGGCTGCGCTGTGCTGATTTGCACTGTGAGCTGTGAGATCACGTGATTGACTGAGTGAGCGTGTGTATGTCTTAGAAAGCTTGAGCTTTAAGGACTGATGGATACTCTGCCCTAGGGAAGAGGGCTGAATTGGTCACTCCAAGACCGACTGTTAAATACTCCACTGTGACGACAGTAGAGTCCAGACTGTAGGCATATCACTCTTATTGAGTCAGGGTTACTTTTTCTGCAGTTGTGCTTGGGCTGGCTGGAACAGGAGGCTGTACAAGGAGGTGCTGGGCCTAAGTCATTGTGTGAACCGGCTGGGTGAAGGAAGTTGCGCAAGGTGTTGCCGAGTTGCAGGGATCTCACAGGCTATTGGTGCAGGAGGCTGCAAAAGGAATTAAGCCTGGATCAGTCCTGAAGGAAAGTATCAGATGAGGATCCAGATTACCTTCCCAGTGAATTGTGCTTGATCTGGGTGGTGGAGGAGGCTGCACAAGGAGGCACCAAGCTCCAGGGTGCTGGAGGAGGTATGCTGAAAAGTCACATAGTGCTAGAAGCACCTCTGTCCTCTTGCCAAAAAAGTACATAGTAGGAGAATTGACTCCAGGTGAAGACCTGTCATTATTGCCATGGATTAAGAGACAGGGCTTTGAACGCAGGCAAAATTCCTCTAAGATCCACTCTCATTCTGTCAATAGTAGGAGGGTCTGGAGGGGAGGATATCAAGGCAGGTGGGATGAATGAATAAATATAGGGCAAGAATAACAGCATAGATCTTATTTAATATATAAACTCAGAGAGGGCTAGTTTATGGAGTGAGTGCAAAGTGTGAATGAGCTAGTGTGAGGGAAAGATAACATTAGAATAACTGAGAGATTAGTGCAGGGAAAGCTCAAGGAAGCATAGGCAAAAATAGGGTTAGCATAGTAAATTTACAAAGATAGATAGGTGAACATAGGATTGAATAGGGGTTATGGAATATGTGAGGAAATGGTAATTAATTGACTGAATGTAGATTCTGCGCAGATGTAAATATAAGCTTTGCATGTAGGGTAGAGTATACAAATATTGTGTTATAAATTTGAATAAAATATAATTTTGTATAAGCAAGTGCCAGTGTAGCCATGTTATTGAGTATAAACTGAAGGTGTAGGGTTTTAGGTTAACGTTACTAAATTACAAGAGCACCTTGGTGAAGTGTAGCTACATACAGTTAGGTCCATAAATATTTGGACAGAGACAACTTTTTTCTAATTTTGGTTCTGTACATTACCACAATGAATTTTAAATGAAACAACTCAGATGCAGTTAAAGTGCAGACTTTCAGCTTTAATTCAGTGGGTTAAACAAAAAGATTGCATGAAAATGTGAGGCAACTAAAGCATTTTTGTAACACAACCCCTTTATTTCAGGGGCTTAAAAGTAATTGGACAAATTAAATAACTGAAAATAAAATATTCATTTCTAATACTTGGTTGAAAACCCTTTGCTGGCAATGACAGCCTGAAGTCTTGAACTCATGGACATCACCAGATGCTGGGTTTCCTCCTTTTTAATGCTCTGCCAGGCCTTTACTGCAGCAGCTTTCAGTTGCTGTTTGTTTGTGGGCCTTTCTGTCCGAAGTTTAGTCTTCAACAAGTGAAATGCATGCTCAATTGGGTTAAGATCAGGTGAGTGACTTGGCCATTCAAGAATTTTCCACTTCTTTGCTTTAATAAACTCCTGGGTTGCTTTGGCTGTATGTTTTGAGTCATTGTCCATCTGTATCATGAAACGCTGCCCAATCAATTTGACTGCATTTAGCTGGATTTGAGCAGACAGTATGTCTCTGAACACCTCAGAATTCATTCGGCTGCTTCTGTCCTGTGTCACATCATCAATAAACACTAGTGTCCCAGTGCCACTGGCAGCCATGCACGCCCAAGCCATTACACTGCCTCCACTGTGTGATGTGGTATGCTTTGGATAATGAGCTGTTCCACGCCTTCTCCATACTTTTTTCTTGCCATCATTCTGGTACAGGTTGATCTTGGTTTCATCTGTCCAAAGAATGTTTTTCCAGAACTGTGCTGGCTTTTTTAAATGTTCTTTAGTAAAGTCCAATCTAGCCTTTCTATTCTTGAGGTTTATGAGTGGTTTGCTCCTTGCAGTGCACCCTCTGTATTTACTTTCATGCAGTCTTCTCTTTATGGTAGACTTGGATATCAATACGCCTACCCCCTGGAGAGTGTTGTTCACTTGGTTGGCTGTTGTGAAGGGGTTTCTCTTCACCATGGAAATGATTCTACGATCATCCACCTCTGTTGTCTTCCGTGGACGGCCAGGTCTTTTTGCGTTGCTGAGTTCACCAGTGCTTCCTTTCTTTCTCAGGATGTACCAAACTGTAGATTTTGCCACTTGTAATATTGTAGCAATTTTTCGGATGGGTTTTTTCTGTTTTCGCAGCTTAAGGATGGCTTCTTTCACCTGCATGGAGAGCTCCTTTTGACTGCATGTTGTCTGTTCACAGCAAAATCTTCGATTTGCAAGCACCACACCTCAAATCAACTCCAGGCCTTTTATCTGCTTAATTGATAACGACCAGTGTTGGGAAGGTTACTTTAAAAATGTAATTCGTTACAGTTACAAGTTACCCTGTTCAAAATGTAATAGTAGTGTAACTATTTGAATTACTTGTTCTGAGTAACGTAACTAATTACTTTTTAATTACTTTTTGATTACTTTTCCAATTTTTGGATGGGTATTCTGTACCCGTAGCCTGCTTGTATGTATCCATTTTCAATTTCAAACCTGACAGTAATAATCTTTATGGTGAAATCAAGTGTGAATCAGTCCATAGCCCTGTTGTTCAAGGTGACTGAATGCTGCCTGTATATAGGAAGAAAAAAAATCTTTGATGCAGCATAGACCGAATAATGGACCAATATCTCTTACATCAATGAAGCAGAGAAAAAATAATCTGAAAGTTAATTATTGTGTCACATCCACTTATTGTTAGTTGCCAGACTATTACAGTCTATGTTGTACAGTATGTTGTATCAATTTTTTAAATTCTTTTTCCAGCTGACAGCACTTGGGGGACATCAAACAACAGAGTTATGGGATAATTCACACCCAATTTCTTATTTAAAATAGTTAAACACTTTTGATCCTCTTTTAATACACAAAGTAACATCAGAACTTTCATAAAGACACTATAATAACCACCACAAGGTCAGACTTCAAGATACATTTTACTGTTAAACATTTTTTTTAAATCACACATTTTGATTTCTTTTTAACATTGTAGGTATCAGAAACTACTTTAATAAGCAGCTCTTTTGGAATGTGTCTCTGTTAGCTTTTTGTCTACAATGAAAATTAAAATAAGAAACAATAAGCAGTACTTTAATAAGCAGCTCTTAACTCTTTTGGAATGTGTCTTTGTTAGCTTTTTGTCTATAATAAAAACTTAAATAAAAGTGTAAAAACTGTAAAATAAATCATTGCTGATACTGTAAATCAGAATACTTATGCTTGGACACTTCAAAAAAAACATAGCCAACAAATTCTGCATTTAAGCTAATCAAAATCAGGTGGTAAAGGTATTAATGCTATAATAATAATAATAATAATAATAATAATAATAAGAAGAAGAAGAAGAAGAAGAAGAAGAATAGTAGTAGTAGTAGTAGTAGTAGTAGTAGCATTAAATGGTGGTTATTATTAATTAAAACTAAATTATGGGGTAGACATTGACTATGGTGCACCACTATTGTGTTTACACTTTACAAAAAACATGTTACTTTTTACTAGACAAAACATTTTACAGTCTATTTTTCAATCACAAATGCTGAAGTAGCCGATCGCTTGCATTCAAGACAATACATGTAAAACTTGGACAATGCGTAGTCTTTGTTAAAATCTACCATTCCAGGCACATTTTAAATTACATATAGCAAGTCAGGCACGCTAATATCAAAACTGACAAAATGGGAGGGAAAGTGCGTAATATGGCTCAACAACCTCCTTAGCTAGCTATCTAGAGTAGCTAGCTTAAAGTGAACCGAAATAGGGAGCTAAAATAGCCATAGGCTACATCTGCATTTGGGCACATTAAAAGCGTGTGGCTGTGAAAAGTGGCGTGGCGTCTGTGACTGTGTGACAATGTGAAGGCTTCATTGCTAAAAAAAAACTTTCCGTTTGCTCTTACAAGCAGCACTTACCTCTAGATGTTTCCTGAGGTTGGACATTGAGGTTTTCGATGTGGACAACATCTTGATAGCCGGCAAACAAGCATTACATTGCACAGTTAGATTTATGCCCTTTTCCGCGACATATCTGAAATGTTTTCTAAATTTCCAGCTGTGAAATGCAGTTTTATTAGACATTGCTAGTAGTAGTTTGAAACTCAGATCACAACATGCCCAGGCATCTGCTATCAGACTGAGGTGATGGCGCTGGCGCTGCAATTATAGACGTGATAGGAGAGCCTATCAGAAATAATTATTGTCTGTGGGAGGGGGCGGAATGGAAAAGGACGATGTTTATAGGCCTAATGAAAACGTGCGAAACAGGCAAAAAAATATTATTTCATATTTCATAAAGGCTTTGCTGACATTTTTAATATGTAACTTAAATTGTAATTCTGAAAAATTACACAAGTAACTGTAATTGAATTACACATTTTTATACAGTAACTGTAATGTATTACCGTTACATTTATTTTGTAATTTAATTACGTAACGCCGTTACATGTATTTCGTTACTCCCCAACACTGATAACGACATAACGATAGACTTGCCCATGAAATAGCCTGAGTCAATTTTCCAATTACTTTTGAGCCCCTGAAATGAAGGGATTGTGTTAAAAAAATGCTTTAGTTGCATTACATTTTTATGCAATCATTTTGTTCACCCCACTGAATTAAAGCTGAAAGTCTGCACTTCAACTGCATCTGAGTTGTTTCATTTAAAATTCATTGTGGTAATGTACAGAACCAAAATTAGAAAAAAGTTGTCTCTGTCCAAATATTTATGGACCTAACTGTATATATATATACGTACATATGTTTTAAATGCCCCGTCCCTGAATAAGGAATGATTGAGTGAGTCATTGCATGACTTCCGCTATCTCTCTGTGGTAATAAAATAAGCCACAGGATCAGAGACAAGTGTGAATATGAATGAGCTCTGGAGTCCAAGTAGTGGGTAATGAGAGTCTAAAAATAAAGTAATTAAGCACATAACGAGTGAGAGTGGGATTTTGTAGTCAAGCGCCTTTTTATGGAAACTCACCTGTAAATTTGTTGAGAAGGGATGCGTTGTGCAAGTTAAATATGACTATTTGGTGTACCCTGAATGGGGTATGCAATATTCCAATATTTGCAGCAACAGTTTAACTAATAGGGGACAGACCACTTCATTCTATCAGCCAAGATGTAACTGACCAGGAAAGTGTGGGGATCGTTTATTGAGGTTAAATTACTAAAAGCTAGAAAACCCAAATTGGAGTATCATTGCACAATGATTCATGATACTGCAAGTAATAGTCAGCTGGTGCAGGAATGACTCTCTGAAACTGCTTGCCAGGCTGTTCAGCTTGCCTCGTGCTACGTGGTGATTGGAGAACAAGGAGCCACTATGCAGATAGATCAAAATGAATTTACTAAAACGTGGTTTAGAAATTCTTCCGCTGTGCCCCACAAAACTTTGGTGGTAGAGCAAGGGTATGAAAGCAAAAATCTAGGACCCATAATGAAAAGTGCAGAGTAAGTAAAACAGAATTCAACAAATAATTCAATGATTAACAAATCCGAGAATCAAAAGCATGTAAGAATTTTATATTTATCCATTATGGAAGGAGTACCTAAAGTAACAGAACTGTCAGCCTCCAGACAGTTAGACAACCATAAAACAGCGCAAGAGCTGCTGAAATTTGAGATGGAAAAAGGAATTTACAGCACAATAACAGGCTTATTGCAGGCAGGAGTGCTAAAAGAAACACAGAGCATTTGTAACATTCCCTTGCTCCCTGTTCTGATGGCTGATAGATCATAATAGAGGTTAGTACATGAAATAAGAGCAGTAAATGAAATAGTGCAAGATTGACCAGAAGACATCCCTAACTAGACATTATAACCTTAGGAAGCAAAACCTGTGAGACAGTGACTTTTGCACGTGAAACAATTTAAAACAAGTTCACGGCTAGCAGCTGTTGGAATGCTTTTGGCAGACACACTTCATGTGCTCCCAGCTCTTAAAACAACGACAAGCAACAAGCAGAACATGCAGCTCGCCAGCAGCAGCAGCAGCAGCAGCAGCAAGCCAGCCAGCAGATGATTTGACTGCATCTCCTTAGTGTGCATTCAGCCCCCACCTTCACAACGCGAGCGGCAGAGAAAGTGGAGAGGAAAGGCAGAGGAAGTGTCAAAAAGACAGCTGCTGTACAGGTTTTTAAATGATCGACTTGCAGTGCGACAAGCAGAGCAAGACAGCAGCTGTTCCGACTGCATCTCCTTAGCGTGCGTTCAGCCCTGCATCTTCTTTCCTTTTACAAGGGATCTGAGGGGACCGAGAGATGATCCAAATACATTTAAGCTGCTGTTAGTGCTACTTACCTGTTGTGTTATTGCGCCTTTAAAATGTACTTTACCCGAAAGCTCTCCAGTACTGCTCAATGTATCTTTACTTCTTACATGTTAATGTTTTACTGTTTAATAATTTATATACTACATTTTATTTTTATCCCTTGCACTCAGTGAGCGAAGCCACTGGGTAATCAGCTAGTATATATATATATATATATATATATATATATATATAGTAAGAAAAAAAGGTGCTGTATAGTCACCTGACTCGACACAGATGTACACTGGAGGCACGTGTAAAAGCAAAGACTTTTATTTTTCTTCAGCTGGAGGGCACGTCTTCCCCGTAATCCCACCAGCCACAACACAGTCCCAAGCACCAACACACAACATGAAACAAAGCAAAACACCCTTCTCTTTCTCTACCACTCATCCCTGGCAACCTCATCCTCTTCCTCCTGATACTGGCTGCTGAGTGGTGGTCGCTGGCTCCCTTTATTGGGTACCTGGAACCCGGCGAGACCAATGCCCCAAAGGGGCCAGCAGCTCCTGCTGCAGCATCCCCTGGTGGCGCCTGCGGAAACCGACAGGGCTGCACTGGACTTCAACCCCCATGAAACTGCCATCTAGTGTCCAGGGGGAGATACTGGGCTTCCCACCTGTTGTGATGTGAGATTTTGCATATAACTTGATAAATGTTTTGTATG
>JANRMT010062814.1:133806571-133822030 GCA_026402145.1 Polypterus bichir lapradei
AGAACATCTATAAATGTACTTGCTCAACCACATTCTCTCTCTCTTACTAACCTCTGAAAGAAGCATCTCTCTTACCAACATATGATGAAGAAGCATCTCTCTTGCTAACCTGTGATGATGAAGACAACACAATGAAGAGCACAGCTCAGCAGCCATATTGAACAGACATGTGGCTGAAAGCTGAGCACCAACGATGCCTTAACTAGAGACATTTTAAGTAACTACAAGTCAGTGTGCCACCTGAATTACACATCACCATTTTATCAGGTTGTACGGTTGCCAATATTCAAATGTACTTTGCATTTTGTTATTATTTATGAATATTATCAGTAATATATAATTTTATGTGTAACTTAACTCCTGCTTGTCTTTTTTTACTACATCTAATTGCCTGAGGTTATAGATATAGAAGGGAAGGTGGGGATAAGTTATATAAAATAATATCTTATAAATAGTGGTACGTCTGTGAGATTAGGCATTCTAAGGCTGCATATTAATAATACAATAGGGGAAAGTAGAGCAATACATATATTACTCTACCAAGATAAAACACCACCCTTGTCCCCCGGCAGATGTGGTGAAGGGGCATCCCTGCCATCCGTCACTATATATCTATTATATAAAAAAATCTTGGGGCGAGATTAGACTTTTTCAGAAAGACAAGACGTGACTTTTTTAGAGAGACACTTTTACATCCTGGCTGGAAATAAAAGACAAAGAGTAGATGACAAAGTAGAACATTGTAAAGAATTCAGAAACGTTGGCGTGATACACATGCAGAGCAGGTTAAAGATAATGGAAGTATGAAAATTCGAAAGTCTCAAAAAAGTGATAGTAAAGATCGCATTAGTGCAAAGAAACAGAAATTATTACTTGGTGAAATAACGGAACAGCGAGAAGAGATTGAATATATTGTTTGGATTTAAACTTTAAGAGATTTGCAGATCACCTAATTCGTGTTGCCATCAGGGAAAAGTAGTGTTTCTTCCCAATAAAGATGCATATCCACGAGCATTGAAAGATTTGTTGTTTGGTGAAAGTGAAATCCACATAAGCTGTCACGCTTGGGTCATAGAGTTGCACAGATACACAGGAGGTTTTAGAGACAGAAACGTTATCCAAACACTTCAAACAAACATAAGTCTCTTTCAGGAGCTCCATGTGTAGTCGGAGGGGACAGTGCCGTGTCTCAATTAAAAGAATAGAAAATCTTCCTATTCATAGGGGCGTGCCTCGGAAGTGGGACCCCCAAAAGGAGCAGAGGATGTCTGGAGAAGAAGAGAGACAAGGCAGTGAGACAAAAGGACGGTTACTGTACAGGCTCTTAAATGTTCGAAGCGCCACGCAAGATGCAGATCAGGCAGCACGGCAGCAGCAGCAATCCAGCAAATGACTGAGCAAAGAGAAGGTAAAGAAAAACTATTTGTTTCCCATTGTATCACCATTTAAAAGGGGTATTCGGAGGAGCGACCTTTGTCTCCTTGGGGTGCGTTCAGCCCCCTTCTTCACAACACGCGTCTCTGCCACTTGTGCATGTGGATTTCACTTTCACCAAGTCAAGTAACAACTCTTAATTCTCGCCTATAGGCCTCTTCATTGGGGAAGAAACACTACTTTTCCCTCTTCACAACGCAAGTGGCAGAGATGCGAAGTGGCTGTCGTGTAGCACAGGCCAGGGGGTTTGGCGAGCAAAGCGAGCGGGGGTATGCCCCCTAGTGTATATATATATATATATTGTGAAAGATCGCCAGGGATCTTGCCCCACCGGGACGCCTGGAACCCGGAGGGACAGGGAGTGGGGCAACACCTTCCCCTAGATCAGCCCTGTGGGGGTTCATGGTCGCCACCAGGATGGCTCCTGAGCCAAAGACAACAGCACTTCTGCCACACCAGGAACTGCTGCTGAATCAGGAACCATGTACGCCCAGAGTGCTTCTGGGTGCAAGGGCAGCACTTCTGCCACACTAGGAAGTGCTGTCGGAAGACCATCACAAAGTATCTGGAGCACATCCGGGGTGGGATAAAAGGGGCCACCTCACTCCAACGGGAGGGAGAAGACAGAGCTTGTGAGAGAAGAGTGGAGGCGGTTGAAGAGAAGGACAAAGGACTGACCCTTGTGGTTTGTGCACGGTATTGTGTGTGCAGTTATTCAATTAAAAAATGCGTGTTTTTTGGGACATCTGGGGCCTCATGCATAAAGCCGTGTGTAGAATTCGCACTATAACATGACGTAAGCACAAAAGCTGAAATGTGCTTACGCATAGAAAAATCCAGATGCAGGAATCTGTGCATACTCCAACTTCCACGTTCTTCCACTACTTAAATCCCGGTTTGCGTGAAAAGTAACGCACATGCACGCGCCTGCTGTCTCACCCCAATTCCTCCCAGAATTATGCCTCTTTGAATATGCAAATCAATATAAATAGCCCTTAAGCTCAGTGTTCTGTGAAAAGGCAATGGGAAAAGCAAAAGGGAAAATGGAAGAATTTCAGCGAATACCAAGTGGAGGCAAGGAAGAACATACTATTTGTTGGTTTAAACAGTTGTATAAACAACAAAAGGAAGTTGATTGAGTGACATAGCGTGTCGGAGAAACTCGAAAGCTCAAGTTCACAAAGTCGCACAGTGCCCGAAATAAAAAAGAAGTTGTCAGATATCAAAGTTGCCGTGAAAAGGCAAGTCGTAGCCCACCGTCTGAGTGTCATATGAAAGCTTATTAGGGTACAGAGAAAAAAAAAGGCACACAGTTGGGAAAAAGCACAAAATGTCAACTTTAATCTCGAAATTTCCACTTTAATCACATAGTTTATTTTGTCATTAAAGTAGAACATCATAAACTTCATCTTAAAATCGTTTAACTAATTTCTCAAATCACATCGTAAGTAAAGTAGCATGTTAAATGCTTTGTTTTGTATTTGATCTTCTATGTGCTTTATGTGTGAAAATCACTATGTGCTTCCAGGCTTTCTCTTCCTCCGACAGGACACAGAATCCATTACGTTCGTAATATTACAGCTCTCTGAATAACAAAAATACTGAGATGTATACGTGATATAATTTTCATGATGATAGGAGTTAAAGCACGTTATTAAACATGGGAACACGGTGCCGCAGTGATTGTGCACGACCTTCGATGAAATAATTTATTGCAGCAGTACTCATGGGCAGCTCTAGGCTCGTGGCAGCCCTGGGCAGAGAAAGAATCGGTGGCCCCTTTGCCCACCAATGTCAATATGGTATCTTATACAAGGCGGATGGCCACGTCTGTTGCGGACACTGCATAGCCGCCTCATGCTCATGACACAAGCATTTAACTTTTGCTGAAATTTGCCGCTGAGTTTTTAGCTGCATCGTTATTTTCTCTTTCTGTTTTATATTCAGTATATATTGGCGTGGCGGCTCTGTGCAGGTGCACAGTTTGCACATGCCTAAGGCCGTCCCTGCAGTACTGTCTCTTTCAAACGTACTAACCTCCAATTCCTGTCCTTTTTTTTCTTTCTCCAAGTAACTGATCGCAACACAATCAGCTCTGTAATAGACGTTAAGCCATCTGTAAGCTTAGAACGCTGATTTTTCAAAACTTTTAAGGAACATTGAAATATCTTCGTAGAATGTGTTTAATTATTCTATCCTTCACACCAGTCCCAGTGAAACATACAGTGCGAGGCACGATTATCGCATGAACAATCCGTGAGCAGAGCGCCAGATCCTTGCTAGTGTAGCGACATCGTGTCCTTTAATTATTAACAATACAGATTATTTAAATGAAGTTAAAGTTTTATCAGTATAATACAATAAACATATTTTGCTGCATTGCATCTTAAAAATGATATCGTCATCATATGTAAATACACTCTTTATAAAGTGGCTCAGGTTGTGCAATATTATAACTGTTGTGCAAGTTTACAGTGAGTTGATTGTACTAATAAGTACAAACAGTTCGAGTGCGTTTAGAGCTCTTGGGATGAAACTCTTTCTGAACCGCGAGGTCCATACAGGAAAGGTTTGAAGCGTTTGCCATGTGAGAAGCAGTTCAAATAGGAAGCATGGCTAAGGCAGCGTTTGCTTGATGCTGTATACCAATAATTCTCTTACCGATCAGCTGCTCCGAGTGGTGCAGTGAGAGTAATATGGAAAAAGATGATCCACTGTGGCAACCCCTAATGGGAGCAGCTGAAAAAAGAAGAAGAAGGTGCAGTGAGAATAACAACACTAAAGCAGCTATGGTATTTAGAATAGTTTGACCATTCCATGGACCATTATATTGTTAATGGTTAATTACAATCAGATGCATTAAACTAATAAACAATATGTGGTTAATTTCAGCGTATTTATAAAGCCGCGTCAGGAAAAGAAAGGATAACCACACAGGAACAGTAGCACTGCTTTGATGCTGGGTGCCGCCATTTGCAAACCCGAGCAGAGAACTTGCGTATGACAGGGTATGAGGTACTGTGGAAATGTGCGTGGCTTTACGCCAAGTTTAGGTTTTATACATTGCGATTTGAATGTGGAAACATTCTTACGCAACATTTCTGTGCGTACACACCGTTTATACATGAGGCCCCTGGAGTCCGTGTCTATCTGTTGTCAAGCTGATCTATTCAATATACATATATATTTATATATATATACACTAGGGGGTTTTGCCCCCTGCTCGTTTCGCTCGCCGACTCCCTTTTTTGTTTTTCCAGATACACACTTTTAAGATTTTTTTTTCTTTGAATTGTTGCTATTTCTTTAGTTTCACTTTTATTTCAGAACTTCTGTAAAAACAATATTTGGAATCGTTCGAGTCACAACGTGTTGAATCTTTTTCATGAGGTCAGTGAGACATGTGTTTAATGACTTTGTACCATAATTCAGGATAGCTTTCTCTGTTTGGAATTTCAGCACAGACAAAACGATCTACTGCTTGCAAAGTAACCAATAAATGCATGTGAAGTAAACTCCGTTTTTGAAATTCTCTTGACTTAAACTTCAAAGCCTGACAATATTTATATACTTCTGACATTTCATCTATGTCCATATATCCGATCTGTATTCACCTTTTCATTATTTCTCCGAGTAATAATTTCTCTTTCTTTGCGCTAATGGGATGTTTACTTTCTTTTTTTTGACACTGTCGTTTTTTTCTGCTTTCATATTCTGTATCTTGCTCTGTATGTGTTTCGCGGCCACGTTTTTTTTGAGTCTTTTGAATTCCAGTTTTCATTATCTCTAACCTGCTCTGCATGTGTTTGGCCCCCTTGTTTTTTAACCTTTTTATGACGTTTTACTTTGTTTTCTACTCTTCCTTTTATTTCTGACCTCACTTTATCCTGCTTTTTTTTTAATGACACCTTGTCTGTGGTGATTATTTTCCCTATTTCGAGTAATAATTTCCATTTGCTTGCGCTCCTGCGATCTTTACTTTCTTTTTTTTATACTTTCTAATTTTCCTACTTTCATATTCTTTAACTTTCTTCACATGTGTATCGCGCCAACTATTTTTTTTTGAGCCTTTCGAATTCCAATGCTTTTATAATGTCTAACCTGCTCTGCATACGTATAGTGCCAATGTCCGGATTAGACATGCTTTTTTTTTCAATTCCACTTGTTCTGGGCTGATAATTACTTATCATTACCTTCATAATCTCTAACCTGCTCTGCATGTGTATAGCGCAAATGTTCCGACTGGACGTGCTTTTTTTACAGTTCCACTTGTTCTGGGCTGATAATTACTTTCCTTATTTTCCGAATTTGCACCTAGATTATTCTTTTTCTTTTTTGTCTCTCCAACACTTTTGAGTGTCTTTTCTCCACGCTGCTTTCTTCTTCACTTAGTCGTCTACATTTCATTTATAAAGTATTGTCCTTATACGCTTTATATGCGCTGAGTGCCATGGATCTGTGTGTGCTCCAAGCCAAAACACAACTGAGTGCTGATGTCTCTCTGTATGCATCATTTGTTCTGTATTTGTGTCTGTGCTAAACATATTCAGTGGGTGTTTGTGTCTTTTTATTGATGCTATGTGAGTTGAAAGCAGCTTTATCAAAATTATTTGTGTGTGAGCCTGGAGAGAGCAGTGGAGAGGTATGTGTGTGTGTGTTGAAGGTAGACAAAACATGTAGACCTCTGGGTAATGTATTTCAGTTCTAATTTGCTGAAACTATATTGCACTTAATCAATGCCATTGTTCTTAAAGCTGACAAGCTCACTGTCACGATCTCTGATTTTCATATATTATTTATGCCCTTTTTGAGTGCATTCCAGACAATCCATATATGGAATCAGGGGTTTTGGCACTCAAGGATTCTAAATATTTGGTCAGAAGTGGTGTATTTAGCATATTTAGAAAGGTCATATTTTATTTACATTTTACTACCTTCCCATTTAGGCAGCATGGAACCATAGTGGTAGTGCTGCTGCCTTGCAGTAAAGAGACCAGGGTTGCATCATGGGGCCTCACTGCCTAGAGTCTGCATGTTCTCCCTGTGTCTGTGTGGCTTTTCTCCCACTGTCCAAAGACATGCCAGTTATGTGAACTGGTGATGCTAAATTGGCTGTTGTGTGTTTTCCCTGTGATGGACTGATGCCCTGACCAAGGTTTGTTCCTGCCTTGTGCCCTTTGCTAGTTGGTCTAAGCTACTCCAGCACTGGTCTGGAATATTGACTTAGAACATGACATTAACTTTCCCAATGAGTATCACTATTTTAGAGCTTCTGCATTTACCATATTTCTGGAACAGTTCCTAGAATGCTCCATAGCATGCCCATTGGTAATGTCACGGAAACAACAATTTAAAGATCTTTCACAGTGGTTTCAGGGTATCAGAGTTTGATTGATAAACCCTGTTTTGCTTTGTGAAAAAAAAAATGTTTTGCTCTTTTCAGGTTATTTATTCCCTGCTCTTGTCTACAGTTTTGATCTTTGCTCATTCTGATTGTGCCATTGAACTGCTTCCACATGCAATCATGCCCAAAGGAAAGATTTATGTTCTCTCTAAGCCTAAATAAGAAGCAATTATGAAGTATAGTCAGGAATATTTAGCTAATGGATTTATTCCACCATGAAACAGTTCTATAGGAGCCATTTTTTTCTTTGTTGAGAAGGAAGATTAAGGACTTAGACCTTATATAGATTACATAGAATAAAACAGAATTGCAGTGAAAAATTAATTCCATCCCCTTTCATTTCATCATTGCTTAATCAAGTAATTGGGTTAACTATTGTTTTGGGGTACAAAATCTGCATATTTTGGTTTATATTTTCATCATGAGCTGATCAAAAAATTACAGGAACACTATGAAAACATATCATGTCTCAATGGGGAAAAAATCATGCTGGATATCTATACTGATATGGACTGGGTAATATGTTAGGAACAAAAGGATGCCACATCGTTGGATGGAAATGAAAATTATGAACCTACAGAGGGCTGAATTTAAAGACGCTTCAAAAATCAAAGTGAAAAAATGATGCGGCAGGCTAGTCCATTTTGCCAACATTTCATTGCAACATACCTAAATTGTACTCAGTAGTTTGTATGGCCCCCAAGTGCTTGTATGCATGCCTGACAATGTTGGAGCATGCTCCTAATGAGACGATGGATGGTGTCCTGGGGGATCTCCTCCCAGATCTGGACCAGGGCATCACTGAGCTCCTGGACAGTCTGAGGTGCAACCTGGCAGTGTTGGATGGACTGAAACATAATGTACCAGGGGTGTCCTATTGGATTTAGGCCAGGAAAGCATGGGGGGCAGTCAATGGCATCAATTCCTTCATCCTCCAGGAACTGCCTGCATAGTCTTGCCCCACGAGGAATGCAGGACCCACTGCATTAGCATATGAAGTGAGAGTGGGTCCAAGGATTTCATCCCGATACCTAAAGGCAGTCAAGGTGCCATTGTCTAGCCTGTAGAGGTCTGTGCAATTCCCCATGAATATGCTTCCCGAGACCATCACTGACCCACCACCAAACCGGTCATGCTGAACGATGTTACAGGCGGCATTACATTCTCCACAGCTTCTACTGACCCTTTCCGTCTGTCAAATGTGCTCAGGGTGAATCTGTTCTCATCTGTAAAAAGCACATGGTGCCAGTGGTGGACCTGCCAATCCTGGTATTCTATGGCAAATGCCAATAAAGCTCCACAGTGCCGGGTACTGAGCACAGGGCCCACTAGAGAACGTCGGGCCCTCAGGCCACCCTCATGAAGTCTGTTTCTGATTGTTTGGTCAGAAACATTCACATTAATGACCTGCTGGAGGTCATTTTGTAGGGCTCTGGCAGTGCTTATCCTGTTCCTCCTTGCTCAAAGGAGCAGATACCTGCCCTGTTGATGGGTTAAAGACCTTCTACGGCCCTGTCCAGCTCTCCTAGAGTAACTGACTGTCTCCTGGAATCTCCTCCATACCCTTGACACTGTGCTGGGAGACACAGCAAACCTTCTGGCAATGATATGTATTGATGTGCCATCCTAGAGAAGTTAGAATACCTGTGCAAAATGTGTAGGGTACCACTACCAGTAGTGACACTGACCATAGCCAAATGCAAAACTAGTGAAAAAAACAGTCAGAAAAGATGAGGAGGGAAAAATGTCAGTGGCCTCCACCTGTTAAACCATTCCTGTTTTGGTGGTCGTCTCATTGTTGCCCCTCTAGTGCACCTGTTGTTAATTTCATTAACACAAAAGCAGCTGAAACTGATTAACAAAGAACTACTTAACTGACCAGATCAATATCCCAGAAGTTTAATTGACTTAATGCTATGCTCTGATTAAAAAGTGTTTCTTTAATATTTTTGAGCAGTATATTTTGTTCAAGACAAAACAACAGATGAATTTAAACACAGTACACATCAAGGCATATCTTCTTTCCAATTGTACCTCACTTTTAAAACAACTGTTCAAGCAAAACAGAAAGACATGGCAATGCCTCAGGCTATCAATTACTTTATTACCTGAGAAAGGATGGACATCTGGGACAACAAGTTGCTAAATGGGTTTACAGCCTGGAAAAGGAACACATGCCAGTAGGTACTAAGCAACATTTGGGAAAATGGACAGTGAATTCATTCATCATATTGACAGCCAGCCAATCAAAATATCTAACAATCACATCTTGCAAAACCCCCCGGTACAATTTTATAATAAATATGCCTCGCCTGAAGATTGACAAGGGAGGGAGGAAGAAGAGGGGACGAAGACATCAGGAGAAGAGAACAGAGCGACACCAACGTGCGGCTGTTTCTATATGATTGTCAGAAAAGCATCTCATGAACATCTACAAGTGCTAGATCACAAGCCAGCTGCAACATTTGTCCTTGTCATCTTTACTTTTTCATAAGCTTTTTCTAAAGACTATATACAGTATATCCAGACTTTACTATCAGTGCTTTTTTCTATTATTCTATTGTTTTGTATTATTCTTTGTTCTACTGATGTTATTTCTGTAATAAATACCATGTTCCTTTTAATTTTCTATGCTTTGTCTTAATGTCTAGAGTGATTGAAGTAATAATGTAGATTTCTTTGAGCACCTTGTGCATTTGCCATTACCTCTGTTCTGCAAGGTTTATTAAGGCTGCGTGTGAGAGCTCCACCCAAAAGTAGGGAACAATACGGAAATTAAGGCATTCTTGGTTGATAAATGGCCTATAGTGAAGGATTCTGAGCCTTTGTATGTTTAAATGTATTCTTGTAGACCAAAAGTAATATTTAGGTCTGAGATATCTTTAAAACATCGTATGTTGTTCGTGCAGATAAGTAAGTCTCTTGAAGTGCTGAAAGAGTGACAGGCTGTGCTATTCCTAAGGCACTCGTGTGGTTTAACACTAGAATTGATTTCAGCTGCAGGCGGAAGTTCCTGTCGCACCCTACACAACTGTGTTTGATCTTATTCAGGAAAAGATCCCAGTTGCCCCACGGGAGAAAGACTTTCCGAGACTAAGGTCATAAAGCTTATGAAACCATTTTTGGACAAAGTCAGAACCATAAAGACAGTTGCGTGGAGCTTCTACCTGCAACTGAAGTCACTTCAGTACACATGTACTTTGTGAGCATGCCCACATCTATCAAACGTAGGAAGCTCTGCAGTCTACTTGTGACTTTACACTGTAGGAAGATAAGTAAATCAATCAAGGTATATAACATTTGATCTGGTTTTATATAAGTAACATATACATGTTTCTTTTTCTGAGACACAGGAAGGCTCGAACCAGCAATCTTTTGAATAGGAGTCAGCAGTTCTTACAGCTGTACTACCAAAGAATGACAACAAGCTACACTAACTCGATTTTTTTTTCTTCGGTTATAGTCTTGAATAAAAGTGTACTTGTTCTGTTATATTTGTACCTTTTGTGAAAGTGCTTATTTGATATTTGGACTTCAGTCTTCACACTTTATATACTTGTCAAAATTTTGTTGTTAGCACTAAAACATGGAAACTTTGTCTTTTAGGTATGACATAGATCTTTGTAAACATGGGACACACATGAAATGCATGTATTCCAAATAACAATATATTTTTTTAGCCTATACAGCTCTAGGAACCTGACTCCCTGATAAACAAGGCTTGAGCTTGGAGAGCGATTTTTGACATTTCTGTGGTGGTCGGAGGATAGGATAGTAGGCTGCTTGCTGCTTGAGCTTAGCAACACATTTACAAGACAAAAGACGCTGATGGACAGGTGCGAGCTGATTTAAGGTGGGCCGGATTTAAGAGTTTTTTCGTAAGCTTTGGTAATTTGTCACATTACACCCTGGAAAATTAAATAAATTAAGTCCAATTGTTTTAGCTGTATGTACAATTTATCATTCTTTGTCAATATGAAAAATAACATTCTAAAACATTTAGGACAATTATTAAAAATCAATTAGTGAAATACTTGGTCTGATTAATGGATCATACCCTTAGAAGGTGCCATTCTAAATTTAATCAGATGCAACCTATCATCTGCCAGATCAAATACTAGGCTAATTTTCCCCCATGATATCAACTGTAATGGTGTTGCTTACCTCAGAATAAAACCAGCTGTCTCTTAAAGATTTCACTACTAGTAGTACAAGGTTCTGAAAAAGAAACTAACATGGTTGGAAAAGTGTTACCAAAAGGCCTCCGGGATAAAATTATAGAAAGGCACAAGTTAGGAGAAGGCTTCTAAAAGAAGGCTTTATCTATACCTCTGAGTACTGTTCAGAGCATCATTAAGAAGTGGAAGGTGTATGGCACCACCAAAACGTTTCCTAGATCAGGCCATCCATCCAAACTGGATGACAAGCTAGAAGGGCATTTATCACAGAGGCTACCATGAGGCCAAATTTAACTTTGAAGGACTTACAAGGCTTCATGACTGGGACTGGTTGAACTGAGCATGTGACAATTATCTCTCAGGCTTTATACAAAGCTTGCCTATATGGCAGGGAGGCAACAAAGAAACCTTTTCTGCAAAAACACATAAGGGAGATTCTGCTGACATGTGGAACAAAGGTGCTAAGGTCAGATGAGACAAAAACTGACCTTTTTGGATTGAACTCCAAGCGCTATGTTTGGCAAAAAGCAAACACAGCACACCATCCCCACTGTGAAACATGATGATGGCAGCATTATGTTGAAGGGGTGTTTCTTTTCAGCAGGGACAAGGCAATTGGTCAGGAATGAAGTGAAAAATGGATGAAGCCAAGTACACCCAAATTCTTGAGGAAAACCTGCATCCCTCTGCTAGACAGCTGAAGATGGTTTGGTTATTCACCTTCCAACATGACAACGATCCTAAATGTACCACCAAAAGAACAGCACAGTGACTTTAGTAAAAAGAAAGGTGAATCTCCTTGAGTGACCATGTCAGAGCCTTGACTTATATTCAATAAAAAATCTGTGGGTGGACTTGAAGAGAGCAGTGCATTGCTGATCAACAAGGAATCTGACTGAACTCAATTCTGCAAGAAAGAAGGAGCAAGCACTCCACAGACTAGGTGTGCAAAACTAGTAGAGACATATCCAAAAAGATTGATGGCTGCAATTACAGAAAAGGGCTGCTCTACTAAGTATTACATCAGGGGATTAATCACTTTTCCACCCTGTCATTCTTGTTATTAATTTTTAATTAATTTACTGAGCTGGTCACTATTTCCTTTTCAATAGTTTCATGTTGCAAGGCAACATTTGTAAATAAGGCTGGTAAAAGTTCTTTTGAGCATGGGTTTTGATTTCAGGCTGTATGAGAAATAAAGTAACTATTTCAAAAGGGTATGATTACTTTCTATAGGCCTAGAAAGGTGTACATTGCTCATACATCTTGATTCGCATCAGGGAGTTGGGGTGAATGGTAAGCTGCTTTTAATACTGCTGATGGACAATATGAATACTGTCACACGTGCAAGTCAGAAGGTTGCCTTCCCGGCTTCTTCAAGGTAAGTACTGCCAACCAGGAACACTAGGGGTGCGATCATTATACTTTATCTTCTTTTCCACCTGCAGTCTAGAGAAGCCACCCAGTTAGGGCAACTAACTCAGCTCCTTCCAGTTCAGTCCAGGAGCTATACAAAGAGGGCACTCCTTGAAGGTGGTGACAAATGTGGAAGACCAATGACAAGCCAAACAAACCCAATTAAATGATATAACAGCCAACAACTTATTGATTTGTTCTATTTTTGTACCACCACAAACTTGTTCTTTTGTTCTTATATCAAAGAAGCAAATAGGATGGCCCATGTGGCACCCCAACATTTCGTATGAAGTACTGAGGTTACTAGTGGTCAACTACAAAACAGAACAACACCCTGTGGTTTAGTCATCATGCTGGCAGTTTTCCAAAACTTTGTTTTCTCAAGAATTTACAAATACATGAAAAACATGTCAAGAAAATATAAAAAAATCTAAGAACCAACTGTCTGTTTGCAAAACTGCAAAAATATGAATTTTACAAAGACTAAGTAATGTTATAGGGTATTTCACTCATTACTCATTACAATTACAACATTACAATTAACAAAGTACATAGAAAGTTTATTTGGACTAATGAGGCTCAAACAGCTTTTGGCAACCTGAAAAACCTATTCACAAATACCCAAGTTCTGAGACATCCAGATTTATCAGTGCAGTTTATGGTGGAGGTAGAAACATCCATTATTTGGGTTTGAGCAATACTTTCACAAAGATTTCCAGATTCAGGTTGAATTCATCTATGCACTTTTTAATGATGAAAACTATCACCTCAAGAATAGAATTATGACATAGGTAATTTAGAATTGTTGACCATTAAATTAGCAGTTGAAAAATGGCAGCATTGTTGAAAGAAGCAAAATACCTCTTTATGATTTATATAATCCATATAAATCTGATGCATTTACATTCAACTAAATTGTTAAATGTGCATCAAGCAAGACAGGCTTCATTCTCCAACTGCTTTAATTTTAGAAATTTCTGTAGGGCAGGTAAGGCAATATTAAGGCTAAGATCTTACACAGATGTTTCATCCAGATGTGGTCACTTTTGCTCCTGAACCAATCATTCTTAAGTATGACCCTCATTAAATCCACAATCCATCTTTGTGAAAACGTCTAGTGTATCATCCCAGTCAGTAAATAAGAAAATATCTCTACCCTTAAACATCGTGGTAGAGTCATTAAATTGGCTCATGCATCCCCTATGTTTAGTCACCCTGGAATTATACAAACCTTGAACATACTCAAAATGTATTTTTTTGGAAAAATATGTCCTCTAACACTGAAGAGTATGTTAAGGCATGATTGGTGTGTAGCCTATTTCAGTTCCTTTTTGACCATTGGACACTATCACAATGCATTTTACTACTAACCCTCTTCCTTCTAATGGTTTCACTAATGTATTTATGACTGTTGATCACTTTTCTAAATACGCACATCTTGAGCCACTCAAAAAAACTACCATCAGTTAAGAACTTAGAGAATTTTTGCAAACATACTGTATGTTTACACAGGTTTCCCTCATCTATCACATCTGATTTAAGTCTCAAATTAATTTCTAGGTTCTGGAAAAGCTTCTGCAAACAATTGGGTTGCACAGTCAATCTAACTTCAGGTTATTCTCCTGATAGCAATGGTTTGACCAAGTACGTCATAAGGATTTGAAAAAATACATCCATTGTGTAATAAACTCATATCCAGAATCTTGGAGTGAGTTCCTTGCTATGGAGGAATTTGCCAGGCATAAGCTAACACATTCAGCTATGGCCATGTCTCCTTTTGCTTATTTTTATGGGGTTCAAACTCAATTTATGGATATACCCTCCTGTTCCATAGCTATTCCTAGTCTGGCAAATTATCTGTGAAATTTATGATCCACATGTGGGCTTGTGTGACATTTACTGGCTTACTTCTCTGCACAGTTCTTGCAATTTGGAATTGAAAGCATAATTTCTCATTGTTACATCAACACTGCAATCCCATAACAAACTGAAATTACAGTTAAATATCCCTTCTCTTAAAATCTCTAATAGGTCAATTTCATATATGCATGATTAAGTAGTATTGCATGTGTATAGTATCAAAAATAATAATAATAAATGAAAGGTGAAATGGGTGCCTTACAAATTCAATATCATGAGTTTGATGCTTGTGTCCGGACATTGTCAGTGTGAAGTTTGTATGTTCTCCTTCTGTCAGTATGAGGTTTCCTACTTCTACACATTCCCAAACATGTGCAGGATAGGTTAATCGATAATTCCAAATTGTCTCTATGTGGGTATTTTCACAAGTGAACTCCTGCAAGGGATTGTACTTGTGCCCCAATCCAAGCCTAAATTGGATGAAGCGTAGTTTAAGAATTTACACAAGTATGTAACAGCAGTAGCAAGGCCTCTAATATTGTTATTGACTTGATGCTACTATGCAGTAATGAATTGTGACAGGTGTCTGTAATAGCAATGTTCAAAATATATAACGAGTATTAAAACATACAAAACTACAAACTCTTTGTGATGAAATTATATTTAAATGCCTTAAGATTTAACACTAGAATTCCTGAAGTTTACGAAAAAACTTGTAATCCTGTGTCACCTTAAATTACTTCGCACCTCTCCATCAGCATCTTTTGTTTTCAGCACAAGCAGCAAGAAGCCTGCTAACCCCCACCCAAGCCCCCAACGTGTAGCTACGGGGGGGCCGCCCTCGCCAAAATAGTTGAAGTCAGTCGCAAACTTCTCTCACCTCAAGTCTCTTTATCATGGTGTGAAGTGTTTGGAGTTGTATAGGGTAAATAATATATCATTATTTGGAACACATGCATTTCATGTGTGTTCCGTGTCTACAACGATCTGTGTAAATGTAGGATGAAAGGAAATGCAAGGCAACAAATGCTGAACACATACCTAAAGCAGAAACATTTTCAATGTTATACTAATAATGATGTGAAGTGTATAATGGATATTACACAATGTATTTTATATAATATATATATATATATATATACTGTATATATATATATACTGTATATA
>JANRMT010062814.1:133829694-133837194 GCA_026402145.1 Polypterus bichir lapradei
ATATATATATAGATATGGGAACAACACTCATATCAATGACAAAACAATTACATTAACAATCATGTTACGTTATTTTTAAAATTTTTCCTTTTCTTTTTCATACCTTCTTTAACACACTACTTCTCCGCTGCGAAGCGCGGGTATTCTGCTAGTTCAAGAATATAACCAAAGTAAACGACAACTCATGTTCAAATGGCATAGTGTTCTCAAATGGTAACGTTTTCATGTATGATAACAACAAATAAATTCTCACAATGTACATTTACAATTTGACGCTGACAGAGTGTATACTGCAAGGGGCTTTGGGTGTTTCTTGAATATTGCCTAATGATGTCAGCCAAAAAAATATCCAAGCCTTGCGACCCTGAGTGGATGGAATGACAGATTTGTGTCATTTTATTACCTTATTGGTGGGATGGGATAGCAGGCTGCTTGCTCCTTGTGCTGATCCACACATTTACAAAACAAAAGATACTGATGGAAAAGTGCGAAGGAATTTAAGGGTGGCCCAGGATTACAAGTTTTTTCGTAGTCTTCTGGGATTCTTGTGTTAATAAATACTGTACTGTAATGATCAAGTCAGAGCAACATGAGTGATGTCAGATATGCAAACTATCGGACAGGAAAGATCAATCTGCAGAATGAGTTTGAAGCTACTGCCAGGGGTAGTATCTGCTTGCCCTTGGTAAGCAAAGCAGTAGATCTCAGGGAGCAATGACTGTATAAGACAAAAGGGTTGACTGAGTCAGAAACTGGAGTTCCAGATTTGGTACAGAGAATGGTGTAATCTTATTCCAAAAGATGACAAATTAACTTGTCTGCTTAAAAAAGATGAGTGAAGCAGTAGCTTCTAAAATGAGCACAGAAAATCTCTGATTAGTGCAAAATGTACAGCGTGTAGTGAGGTTGTACTTGAGGCATCTCCCAAGGCCACAACAATGGGTAGCTTATATAAATTTAACAGATCAGGTTATGAAAGTTCTTCTTTACTTTGCAACTTTGAAATCAGAGTAGCAGTGTGGTTTGTTCCTCCAGTCTGGCAGTAGACTATGAAAATATTCCAAATGTATTGCAAACTGTAATGCTCAATTACAAAGAGGATGAATGTAATTTATTCTATGACACATATAGGAATAAACCTATTTTGGTAATTGAGATTGACAAATGACACATTACTAGTATTCATCTGTAAAAAAGGTAACCATTCACAATTAGATAGTAGTTCAATTTGCTTACACTGAAGGCATTGCCTCACCTTTTCTGTCAGTTATTCACTTTTTCTGTCAGTAATTCACTTTTTGAACCCTAGACTGCTTACTGCGAAGCAGCAACACTACCAGTGCCCCACCATGCCACGCTGTATTAAAATGTGATTGTCTTTAGGTTTTTTACATTGTTTTGACATGTACACTACTTCCAAATCAAGATAGGTTTAGTTGAATTTCGACCTGAAACAGAGAGTACTGACAAATGGACACTGCTGCTTTAGACTTTTTGAGAGTGGTTCAACTTAACGTGACACTCTACTTTGCAAAGACAGCACAAGTACCCTTTTATTTACATGGTGGTGTGTTTTCTCAGCATTTGTGCAATGGTATTCCTTATGTGTTATATGTTTTGTTTTGCCACATTTTCCTTTCTTATTTTTACTTTTAAAATAATTCTCCAATATATATTTAAATGGTAAAATCACAGGCTTATATATCATAATTGAAATTATATTTATACTAGCTGTCCCCCGTGGCTCCACCCACATAGTAGTAAAACATGGCAAACTTTAAAAATCAATAAAAAAAAAATTTAATTCTGGCCAAGCAGAAGGTAGGTACACTCCAACATCAAACATTGACACTATATCTTATCGTGTTCAGCTCTGACGGGACAGTGTCCCCCATGTGGGGAGAAAAGCACATGGCTGTGATATCGCTGGCAATCAGCAGCTCACCTCTAAAACACACATAGCTCTGATCTTTCTCTCAAAAATGTGAAACGTTACTCCTTAGCAATCTGTAGATGATAATGTCTGTTGAACAAACAGGTATCACTAGCCAAACGGAGGCAAGGTACACTCCAACACGTGCCAAGAGGTAGACCGACTTAAACAGAGGCTGGCGTGTGAGGATGGCCCTGCTCCCTCCCCTCGGCCCGCAGCCACTCTCTCAGATTCACACAAATAAATCAGTACCACAAACAGAAATCAACCAGAATGTTCAAGCAAAGTATAGAGAAAAAACACAATCTAAATTAGTTAGGTTGTTCTCTCATGAAAAGTGGAGAGACATACAGACATTGAATCTATACTAATAAAAGGCAAAGCTCTCACTGACTGACTGACTGACTGACTGACTCACTCACTCATCACTAATTCTCCAACTTCCCGTGTAGGTAGAAGGCTGAAATTTGGCAGGCTCATTCCTTACAGCTCACTTACAAAAGTTAAGCAGGTTTCATTTCGAAATTCTACGCGTAATGGTCATAACTGGAAGCTGTTTTTCTCCATTTACTGTAATGGAGATGAGCGCGAAAGCCGTGGGGGCGGAGTTTCGTGTGACATCATCACGCCTCCCACGTAATCACGCAGTACGTAGAAAACCAGGAAGAGCCATAAAAAGCGCTGAAGAAAACATGCATTATATAATTGAGAAGGCAGCGAAACAATAAGAAGCGAGCGAGTGACATATACAACCATATTCATGAGTTTTGCTACTTCGGAAACAAAGCACGATGTAAACCTAAACTTTAAATTAAGTTCATAGACAGGCTTCCGCTGGCGTTTGTAATTTAGTGCCTGCCCATATAAGGCCGTCCGTCAGCGGCAATCCAATAGAAACACTGCCACTAAATA
Organism: Polypterus bichir lapradei; assembly: GCA_026402145.1. Lineage (NCBI taxonomy): Eukaryota > Metazoa > Chordata > Cladistia > Polypteriformes > Polypteridae > Polypterus > Polypterus bichir. Next base: position 133,832,540 of record JANRMT010062814.1, read on the forward strand.
TTCACGGGTGAAGGACTGTGCTTATGAAGAGGAAGATTAGATGGTCAGGGTGATTTTTGGCACAAACTCAGCGAAACTGCGAGAGAAAGTTTTAAGTGCCGGGACTTCGGTAACATTAAATACAGCCATGGACATAGCACGACATGGCACCAGCACAGCTAGGAAACTTCAATGCATGTACACCGAGCGGCTCACGTGAACTGACGCAGTGCACAGACAACAAGCAACAGTTCCAAAGAGCGCTGAACAAAAACCGAATTACACAATTGAAAAGGCAGCAAAAAAATATGAAGCGTCTGATACATACAAGCATATTCATAAGTGCAGCTACTGCGGAAACAAAGTAGCTGGGTGTTTGGAAGTGCGCTTGGAAAAGTTATTTGTACTTGTACCTGTCTTGTTATCTGTATTTGAATTAGCATCGAGGCGGCAGGGTAGAAAGCAGCAGTAACTGATATCGGCATTTGTAAATAAATAACCGCGTCGTCGTAGCAGCGATTCCTTAGTTTAAAGGAAAAGAAAAAAAAGGCCGCGGCTGACTTCAAAACAGTAAAAGGTAGAAGCTCTGCAGTGCGCAGGTAAACGGCCAGCGTTGACGCCGATCAGGCACAAGGAGCAGTAGGAGCAAATAAGGTAGTAAAGTTTTATTTATTTGTTTATTTTAGATTAAACAGCCCTTAGCGGTCCAGAGGTAGAACAGTTAAGTGGGCGACAGCGTATTGGTTCATTAATACGGGGGAATACAAACAGTGCGAATGGAGAGCTTATCAGTAAGAGGAGCGCAAAGTCCGGAGAAGAGGCAGAGAAAAGTAAGTTAACCTCATAGACAAATAGCAGGCAGCTGAGAGGGACAACAGTACAGGAGCTTAAGGAGATAAGGTGTAAAATATCTGTAGCAGATCTTAGTGTTACCATTTAAGTTAAGGGGCAGCTGAAAGAAGAAGAAATTTAATTTTAAGAAAAAAAAAAAAAAAGTTAAAAAAGTTAAGGCAATTTTGTAATCCCAAGTCAAATTTTAATAATGAGGCCAGTGCAATGCAAGTCCTGTTGGATGTTGGACTTTTTAGATGATGGTTTGGAAGAGCCCGTTGTCTATGAGGGCTACATCTGCAAGAGATGCCAGCTGATCCATCACCTCGAGCTCAGGGTTGCTGAACTGGAGGAGGAGTTGGCTGACCTGCGTTGTAATAGAGAATTGGCGGACTTGGCCCAGGTGTCCTTTAGAGAGATAGTGTGCACCCCTAAGGTGGCGCGGGAGGAGATTCCAGACCAGACAGGTAGGAATAGGTGGGTCACGGTCACAAGGCGTAAGGTAAAGGGTGCACACTGTCCGGGGGCATCAACCCCAGAATTAGAAGTGTCTAACCGTTATCATGTCCTTGCAGAGCTGGACGGTGATAATTCTGAGGTGGTAGGCAGGGTTGAGGAGCCCCAACGGGCCACCTCAAAACCAGTTCCCAGAAAGAGAGAGGTAGTGATAGTTGGGGACTCAATCATTAGGGGGATTGAAGCGCAGGTGTGCTCCAGAGAGAGAGAGTCTCGCACGGTGTGTTGCCTTCTGGGAGCACAGGTGGGAGACATCCCTGGAAGGGTGGATAGGCTCTTGGCCAGAGCGGGGGTGGATCCAGTTGTTATTGTCCACGTTGGAACAAATGACATACATAAGGGTAGTCTGTCAGTTCTGCGATCCAAATTCAAAGAGTTAGGTACCAAGCTGAGGAGCAGAACTGATAAGGTAGTCTTCTCCGAAGTTCTGCCTGTGCCACGCGCCAGTCCAGGTAAGATTGAGGAGATCAGAAGGCTTAACGCGTGGCTCAAATCTTGGTGCAGGGTAGAAGGGTATAGGTTTATGGGGCATTGGGACTCCTTTTGGAACAGATGGGACCTGTTCCGCCGTGACGGGTTACATCTGAACCGGAGGGGCACCAATGTATTGGGGAGGCGTATGTGTATGCTAGTTGAGGATTGTTTAAACTAGGGAATGGGGGGGCAGGGAGTTTAGGACAGGCCAGATTTAGATCTATATATGGAAGAACAAACAATGGTGTAGACAAAAAAATGCATAGTAATGTAAATTCTAAGCAAACACGTAAATGTAGAAGGATTAACACATTAAAAATAGCTTGCCTTAATGCTAGAAGTATCAAAAATAAGGTAAGTGAGTTGGAGTTGTATGTAGCAGAGCATAATTATGATATTATAGCAATAACGGAAACCTGGCTAAATAACAAAGATGGAGATGAGTGTAACATAGAGGGATACACATTTTTTAGGAAGGATAGACAGAACAGAAAAGGAGGTGGGGTTGCTGTTTATGCCAAACAGGGTTTAAATGTAAGTCCTCTTCAGTTGGATGATGAGCCCCATCTTAGTGAGGACATGTGGCTTCACCTGGAAAATATTAGGGAAAGAGGTCTTATTTTAAGAGTATGTTATAGACCACCCAATTCAGACAATAATTTCAACACACATCTTTTTAGTAATATAAAAAAGGCAAGTTTACAGGGGGATATTATAGTCATGGGGGACTTTAATTATCCAAATATTAACTGGGATAACCTTGCAGATGGAGGAGCACAAGAGCAGGAGTTTTTAGAAGTAATCAGCGACTGTTTTTTAACACAGCATGTTAAAGTACCAACACGGGGTGAAGCCTGTCTGGATTTAGTATTCTGTAATAATCAGGATAGAATTGAGGGTGTAGAGGTGATTGAACCACTAGGGTCAAGTGACCATAATGTAATACAGTTCTCAGTATTTTGTAATAGTACGGATGCAAAGACTAAAATTGTTAAGTTGAACTTTGGTAGGGCTAATTTTGAGAAGATGCGACAAAGTCTAAGTAGGATAGACTGGGATAAGCTTTTAAGTGTGGAGACAGTCGAGGAGCAGTGGAACAGGTTTAAAAATGTTTTACATGTAATGCAGGACAGATACATACCTAAATTTGGAATTAATAGGAAACTAAAAAAAACTCCACGATGGATTAATAAAGATTTAAAAAAGAAGTTGCAAAGGAAAAAACTGCTGTATAAGGCATATAAGACTAATGACTGCAAAGTGAATCGTAGAGCGTATGAAAATATGAGAGCAACCATTAAGAAGGATATCAGGGAGGCTAAAAGACAGTTGGAAAGGAATATAGCAGATAAGGCGAAAGAAGACCCCAAGAGATTCTTTCAGTATTTTAGTAGTAAAAGACCAGTCAAGGAGGAGGTCAAGTTCATCAGGAATAGTAAAGGGGAATTAAAAGATACAGACAATGAAATAGCAGATGCCCTAAACTTACATTTTTCGGGGTGTTTACAAGTGAGCAAGTGGATAACCTCCCAGAGGTAAACGCAACTACTAAGGAGGTACTGAGGGATTTGGAAATTGAAGAGGGAGAAGTGCTGCTCAGATTAAATAGGCTGAAATCAAACAAATCACCAGGCCCTGATAATATTTATCCTCGTGTTCTTAAGGAGGCTAGTGAGTACATATATAAAAGCTTGACACATATTTTTAGGAAGTCACTGAGCACTGGAGAGATTCCGAAGGACTGGAAAATGGCAAATATCATTCCATTATATAAAAAGGGTGACAGGGCAGATCCAAGCAACTATAGGCCAGTAAGCTTAACATGCATCACAGGAAAATTAATGGAAGGAATTATTAAGGATAAGATTGAGCAACACATGGCAAGGACAGGAGTTATTCTGACCAGTCAGCATGGGTTCAGAAGAGGGAGGTCGTGTTTTACTAACATGTTGGAATTCTATGAGGTTGCAACAAAAGCATACGATCAAAGTGGAGCATATGATATTATTTATCTGGACTTTCAGAAAGCATTTGATAAGGTGCCACATGAGAGGTTGGGCATCAAGTTAAAAGAAGTGGGAGTTCAGGGTGATGTTTTTAGATGGGTGCAGAATTGGCTCAGACACAGGAAGCAGAGGGTGATGGTGCGAGGAACCTCATCAGAACTGGCCGATGTTAAGAGTGGTTTTCCACAGGGGTCAGTGCTAGGGCCGCTGCTATTTTTAATATATATAAATGATTTAGATAGGAATACAAGTAACAAGCTGGTTAAGTTTGCAGATGATACCAAGATAGGTGGATAAGCAGATAATTTGGAATCCGTTATATCATTACAGAAGGACTTGGATAGCATACAGGCTTGGGCAGATTTGTGGCAGATGAAATTTAATGTCAGTAAATGTAAAGTATTACACATAGGAAGTAAAAATATTGGGTTTGAATACACAATGGGCGGGCGGAAAATCGAGAGTACACCTTATGAGAAGGATTTAGGAGTCATAGTGGACTCTAAGCTATCAACTTCCCAACAGTGTTCAGAAGCCATTAAGAAGGCTAACAGAATGTTAGGATATATAGCATGATGTGTGGAGTACAAGTCCAAGGAGGTTATGCTCAACCTTTATAATGCACTGGTTAGGCCTCATCTTGAGTACTGTGTGCAGTTTTGGTCTCCAGGATACAAAAAGGACATAGCAGCACTAGAAAAGGTCCAGGGAAGAGCGACTAGGCTGATTCCAGGACTACAGGGGTTGAATTATGAGGAAAGATTAAAAGAGCTGAGCCTTTACAGTTTAAGCAAAAGAAGATTAAGAGGTGACATGATTGAAGTGTTTAAAATTATGAAGGGAATTAGT
>JANRMT010062814.1:133842194-133849443 GCA_026402145.1 Polypterus bichir lapradei
AGTCATTTTGTTATTCGTGTTGTGTGTTATATGTTACAGGGGCAAGGGAGGGTTTTGGTTGTATTTATATTTGGTGGTGTCTTGTTGTTGCTGGGGTGGAGGGATATTTATATCTGTTTTCTTTTTTTTTTGCATGTCTTGTTTCATTTAATACATTTAATCCATTTAATTTTACATCCTGCTTTTGTGTACTTATATTTACACCGTCGATTGTGGGGAAAAGTTTAATTGGTTAGAAGTACGGCTTGATAGGTAGATTATGTCTCAGTAAATTATCCAGGCCACAGGTCTTGGAGGTGTAGCTGCCGGCTGGGTAAAGGGGTCAGCCGTTACAATTTAAAGCTGCATTCGGCTTCTTACAGTGAAAACACTAGGCGCACTGTGCAGGATGATGCTCTGTTTGCTCTTGTCTTTTGCCAATATACGATCAGGCACACTTGTTTTGAGTCAAACACACCTGTGAAAATGCCAGTGCCTCCTCTGCTAAGTTTGTTCTGGCACTGAAACTGTCATCTCCATGTGGTCATGTTTCCTTACGTCCACCAGCCTACTTAAGAATAATTGAGGAACAGAATTAGGAATACTACACATTAATAGCAGAAAATCCATTGATGTATTTTGCAAAAAAAATACAATAACGGTTTATTGGTTGTTTAACTGCACATACATGTTAAAACTAACAAAATGTGAAATCAATGCCAAAAAAATTTAGAAGAAGCAAACACCAAGGTACCTTCCAAATCATGTGTATGCCCCTTTATATTGGGGTGGGGGGGTGATATAGTAAGTTATGTGAAAGCATAAAATTGCAACACAAACAGAAATTCAGCAGAAAGAGGACAGTTAGAATAATCTATATGAATACTTAAATCACCAAGCAACAATGGATTTATAGATAAGGAACCAGCTGAAATAAGAAAAGCTGGCAGTTCATAATAAATTCAATATGACATTTATAAAAGTGATATACAAGTAGTACAATCACGGTAAAAAGGTGAGAATAAGTCACTTGAAGAAGATATTCAAAGGAGGAATAAGGATCAAAACTGATTTGCTTCACTGTCCTATGGATAACCACTATTCTGCCACGAGTTCAGAAATATATGTAAATTCCTGAGGAGTTCCTTGGCTAAGATAATAATAATCATTTGGTTACTACCAAATTTCAGTGAGACCCAAAAAGTCCAGTTTCTTGTATATCATAATGTCATGGATAAGAGCTGCTTTACTATTAAGAGACTAAAAATTTATCACTGCAATTTTCAGATTCTTCAGGAAATTAGAACTAGAACTAGCCTCTGCAATTGTGTGTAAAATGGCAGGTCTGGAAAGCGTTGCAATGAAGAACGAGGCATCAAACATTGATCAAATAGTAATATAATAATCAAACAGGCAAGTTTACAGGGAGATATTATAGTCATTGGGGACTTTAATTATCCAAATGTTAACTGGGATAACCTTGCAAACGGGCGCCACGGTGGCACAGTGGTAGCGCTGCTGCCTCGCAGTAAGGAGACCTGGGTTTGCTTCCTGGGTCCTCCCTGCATGTTCTGTCTGTGTGGGTTTCCTCCGGGTGCTACGGTTTCCTCCCACAGTCCAAAGACATGCAGATTAGGTGCATTGCCGATCCTAAATTGTCCCAAGTGTGTGTGGCTTGTGCTGGGCTGGCGCCCTGTGCTGGCTGGGATTGGCTCGAGCAGATCCCCGTGAACCTGTGTTAGGATATAGCGGGTTGGAGAATGACTGACTGACTGACACATTATGTTAAAGCACCAACACGGGGTGAAGCTTGTCTGGATTTAGTATTTTCTAATAATCAAGATAGAATTGAGGGCGTAGAGGTGATTGAATCAATAGGGTCAAGTGACTATAATATAATTCTCAGTAAGAGAATTGTAAGAGTGACAGATGCAAAGACTAAAATTGTTAAGTTGACCTTTGGTAGGGCAAATTTTGACCAGATGCGACAAAGTCTAAGTAGAATACATTGAGATAAGCTTTTACTGTAAGTGTGGAGACAATTGAGGAGCAGTGGAACAGGTTTAAAAATGTTTTACATGTAATGCAGGACAGATACATACCTAAATTTGGAATTAATAGGAAATTTAAAAAAACTCCACGATGGATTAATAAAGATTTAAAAAAGAAGTTGCAAAGGAAAAACTACTTTATAAGGCATATAAGGATAATGACTGCAAAGTGAATTGTGGAGCATATGAGAACATGAGAGCAACAATTAAGAAGGATATTAGGGATGCTAAAAGACAGTTGGAGAGGAATATAACATAAGGCAAAAGAAGACCGTAAGAGATTCTTTCAGTATTTTAGTAGTAAAAGGATAGTCAAGGAGGCGGTAAAGTGTATCAGAGATAGTAAAGGGGAATTAAAAAATACAGACAATGAAATAACGGATGCCATAAACTTACATTTTTCTAAGGTGTTCACAAGTGAACAAGTGGGTAACCTTCCAGAGGTAAATGTGACTACTAAGGAGGTACTGAGGGATTTGGAAATTGTAGAGGGAGAAGTGCTGCTCAGATTAAATAAGCTGAAATCAAACAAATCAACAGGACCAGATAATATTTATCCTCAAGTTCTTAATGAGGCTACTGAGTACATATATAAACCCTTGACACATATTTTTAGGAATAACTGCGCATGGGAGAGATTCTGAAGGACTGGAAAATGGAAAATATCAGTATCAGTAGTATTATGTCAGGTGGAATATGTCAAACTGTCATTCAAAATGATTTATGACTTTTTGGCCCTGCCCCCTTTCCTTTGATTAGTGGATTAAATGATACACCCCGCCCCCTGTTGGTTGATTGGTGAATTACAACCTGTCACTGCCTCCGCCTTAATCCTGCCCCCACCCTCCTGATTGGCCAAGGTATGTGTCCAGCGCAGTTTGAAGGATGTCAGTCTCCACCTTAATCACACTCCCTCCACCTGATTGTCCAATGTATGTGTCAAGAGCATTTTGATGGGTGTAGGTCCCTCCTTAATCCCGCCCCCACCACCTGATTGTCCAAGGTATGTGTCAAGAGCAGTTTGATGGATGTCGGTACCGCCCAGAATCCTGCCGCACCCTCCTGATTGTCCAAGGTATGTGTCAAGAGCAGTTTGATGGATGTTGCCTCTGCATGGCCCCCGGTCTGTCAACACCTGTTTGTTGGCGGGACCCCACACTTCCCTGCCCCTTCTCTCAAGGACATTTTCAGACATATTCCTTTAGATCAAAAGAACGAACTTACCTTGAACTCGAGGCCTGATCAACATGTACAGACATGTTCCTGTCCATAACCAGCTGGTCAGATCTACCTTATAGCTGTTCCTGCATATACTGCGTTGGATCATGACCCTGTATCTATCTATTATTTTAAAATATCTGTCTAATCTTTGTTTTATCATTTGTAAGATCTTTTTTTATCTAAGCCTGCTTACAAATCCTGCAATCAATCAGCCTTTTCCATTTTACAGAAAATCTCTCACAACTGTGAATTAGGTTCCCACAGAAAGACAAAACTGACAGGCTCTGCGCTGAAAAAAGCCTTCACCATCACACTGAAAGCAACTGACAGGCTCTGTGAGCATGTCTGAGTGTGTAGAGAGAGCCACCTGTGTGAGCCTCTACGTGCTGCTACGCGCATATGAGCCGGCATATGCCTGGAAACTGACAGGCCCCTGTTGTGTGAGCCCCTTCGCGTGCACGGAACGCATACATCTGTGTGCAAGCTCCCATCCCCGAACCCATGCTGTTGAGGAATTCTTTGCGGAGAAAGCAAGTTTTGTGTTTTTTTAACTTTTGAAGGGAAGCACAAGATAAATAGCTCGATATATGCCCTTTTCTATCAAATAGCTCCCACTTTAATTAATCAAGTACATGTATTTTCAGCTGAGCTAAGGATCCACATTGCAGAAGCAATTCGTTTAACTTTCTAAAAGTGAGAATTGTACTCAGACACACCCAGAGTGAACGGAGCACGTTTGAACAACCATCTTCCAGAAGCGGGATTTGAACCCACGTGGGCATTTAACTTAAGATGCCCTTTGGATCTTAAGTTAAGTGCCTTAACCAACTCGGCCATTCTGGTGATAGAAAAACTCGTTTAAAACACTCTTTGCCAATCCACGAATACGCCGGTCATTTTTCAGCTCCTTCCAAAACATGTGTTGCCCGCATGGCAGTGGGGGCGGGGGGCCAGAAAGGCGATTCACACTTCAGAGGCAGCAGGTGTGTCCTGATCAAACATTATGCTAATGCAAGAGATGTTCACACATAAATTTTTTAACCTCAGCGTGTATCTCCTGGGGTCTGTGTGAAACGATCTTAAAGAAGAGCAGACCTGATTAAAAAGATCTCCTTATTACAAAGGCGACTTTTTAAAAAATACCTTCTTTTCAGTGTCCAGAGAAAGGCTTAGATGTAAGCCCCCATACATTGACCCATTACACATCTGACCATTTAAAATGGATGGCAAAGGGCACACATTTGCTAAAAGAAATCACTGTCCACATTTCAAAAATACCGCTCTTTTCAGTATATAAATAAGCGTTCAGACCGGTCCCATTACATAGCTTGCCGTTAATACTGAAAGAGGACTCCGAGTCTCGTCAAAAGGCAAAACTGTGCATCTTCGAAATATTCTTAGAACAATGATTTCTATTTTTTATGGATAGGACTAAATGAAATATAATTATTGTTAATACAGTCTATTCTCCCGAGAGTCACGGCAATCAAGATCACGGTATGGCATATTATTGATTATAATATGAGTCAAACAATTATGCTCAGTACCATCTTTTTATGTGTAGGTGTATGAGAGCACTCGTGTGTGTATAAGTTGTAGCATTTTATTTCTACCTATCTACGTGTACAACGATTAATGTACAAATACAATGTTCATATTACTGAAGCAAGCAATATTAGTTTTTTCTGCTACCAAAACGGGTATTCCAATCAATTAGTTTTTGTCTCAGCGTCTGAAAATTCAACCAGGGCCTCTCATCTAAGAATATTCAGGAGTGGTTTAAAAGCACAGACCGGTTGTGTATTAGTTCTGGCATAACAAGATGCCTGTATTCTGAACTATTACAGAAGGGCCCGCTTGTGAAATGTGTACTTGTTCAAAACAGGGGCTCACAGTAGCAGGGGATTCTCTGCAGGCTACACCAGTTTTTACAAGTCTGAGATAACGAAACAGTTTTGCTTAATAAACTCTCATTTGGACAGCCCGGTTGGAGACAGATTGACTGAACCCTGAACAGGGTCCAGGAGCTTAAATCGATGCGAGTGCTTAATAGAAATACTGCAACTGTGTTTCCATTCATTTCGCTAAATGAAATGCAATTATTTTAATACAGACTAGTTGCTCCAAAGTCCGGATGATTGTTAGACGTATAAAGTGTATTGTTGAATAATTGGCTAAATGATTATTATATGTTCCTGTATTTATGAGATTATATCCTAATACACAGGGAACCTGAGATCAGGTGGTCTGTTTTTATTTATGTCTTTAGATTTTAAAAAGTTTGTATCTAGACATGCATTTTTCTGTGGTACCTGTTTATCCGCTTTTTTTCACAAAGGTAAGGTATCTTTGCAAGATGGTTGTATAAAGTTTTACTTTAGCATCAGTGCTCAAGTCACCGCGTTCAACTATGAATTTCATTTGTTTATCCAGTTCACTTTCTGTAGCGTTTAAAAGGTCGCTGGAAGCCGGGGCTTCCTGTCGCAATTGGGCCATTTGTTTTCGAGGTACTAGGTACATCTTGCACGTGTATTCATATTTATACTCTTGAACCTATTAAACTAGTAATGAAAGGAATGGCCGCGCTTAATAGGACTCAGAGAAACCCTCCTTTCTGATTTAAAAGGGTTTTTATCTTTTTAACAGTATTTTTTTTTTTTTTACGGCTCAACGATGCTTCTTCAGCAGAGGGTTGAGTGTGTGTGTTACTGCAGTATGTTTTAAGCTACTTCACCAGGCACAGAGTATCCAATATATTAATACGGTACTAGACAGGGTCTATTGAGGATCAGGATTTCAATTTCTGTTTTTAAATCTGTACCTCCTTTTTCAATCTTGTGCATTGTTCAGTAAACCTTATTTTTTGGTGGATCTGAACATTTTGCTTACACTCCACTCATTATTCTCTTTAGGTTTTTAACTGTTATCCCTACATTTGTAAGTTTCAGCAGTCACTTGAAAATGTTTCCCTGGCAGTAGTAAGTAGTAACTTAAACATATTGTGCAAAAATCCAGACTACTCACTTTTAAAAGCTCTGCTCTGAATTTATCAATTCAACCAATATGCCAGCTTAGGATCCATCTCACCACTGCAATTGGGCCTTCCTCTTTGTAGATTTAGGTTGTAGGGCAGTGTTTCTCAACCTTTACGTATTTGCGACCCGAGTTTTCATAACAGTTTTAATCGCGCCCCCTAACGTTTTTTTGAAAGGAGCCCACTAATACCAATGTGTTCTTTTTTTAACTAATGATATGTCATAGATGCATATTTTATTTAACCTACTTAACTTTTATCAACATTTATCTAACTCTATATTTACTTTTCTAGTATCAGAATGTAGTTTAAGTTAATTTGTTTTGGTTTTAATAGATGTATTTTTCATATTTTCGATTCTTGTTTTCTTTTTGTTACACCTTCGCACCCACCTAGGCGAGCCCGCCCCACAGTTTGAGAACCAATGTTGTAGGGGTTTATTTGCAAAACAAACTGTGTCACTTCAAGTTAAATTAGATTTCCTTGGTTATTCAGCTGTCCATCTGTGTTCCATTTTTGTTATAAATTGTATTTAGTCTCTCTTTATTTACTAAACATTTTATATGTTGAATAGAAAACGGTTATCTTGTTCAGGTTTTAATTTAAAACAGCATTTTCATCAACATGCTATAACCACTTTGGTACTCAGGGTGCTTTGTATAATACAAAGTTTTAGAAATTCTGTTAATGCTTGGTAATAGCATTTCATTTTACATCAGTTATGAACACCTGAAAAATAAGAATGGTTATAGTATGTTTCATGAGCATATACACTACACCAGGCATGTCAAACTCACTATCATTGGTGGGCCGCTTCAACTGTCATACAGTGGTGTGAAAAACTATTTGCCCCCTTACTGATTTCTTATTCTTTTGCATGTTTGTCACACAAAATGTTTCTGATCATCAAACACATGTAACCATTAGTCAAATATAACACAAGTAAACACAAAATGCAGTTTTT
>JANRMT010062814.1:133899443-133916329 GCA_026402145.1 Polypterus bichir lapradei
ACAGTGGCATCATATCACCGAAATAAGTACCAAATTTCAGCCTTCTACCTATGAATAAGAAAGTTCAACATGGTGGACGTTGTTGACCGTTACGCGTAGAATTTTGAAATGAAACCTGCTTAACTTTTGTAAGTAAGCTGTAAAGAATGAGCCTGCCAAATTTCAGCCTTCTACCTACACGGGAAGTTGGAGAATTAGTGACGTTGGAAACTTCAATATGGCGGCCGACAGTGGCATCATACCACTGAAATAAGTACGTACATCGGTTTTGGTTAGCGCAGGGAAGCCACCTACCAAATTTCGTGAAGATGGGGCCATAAATAAGAAAGTTCAACATGGCGGACATTGTGAAAATTAGTGACATTGGAAAGTTCAATATGGCGGCCGACAGTGGCGTCATACCATCGAAATAAGTACATACATCGGTTTCGGTTAGCGCAGGGAATCCGCCTACCAAATTTCGTGAAGATGGGGCCATAAAAAGGAAAATTCAACATGGCGGACGTTGTCGACCGTTATCGACCGTTATGACCGTTACGTGTAGAATTTCGAAATGAAACCTGTTTAACTTTTGTAAGTAAGCTGTAAGGAATGAGCCTGCCAAATTTCAGCCTTCTACCTACACGGGAAGTTGGAGAATTAGTGACGTTGGAAATTTCAATATGGCGGCTGACAGTGGTGTCATACCACCGAAATAAGTATGTACATTGGTTTCGGTTAGCGCAGGGAAGCCGCCTACCAAATTTCGTGAAGTTGGGGCCATGAATAAGAAAGTTCAACATGGCGGACATTGTTGACCGTTATGACCGTTACGCATAGAATTTCGAAATGAAACCTGCTTAACTTTTGTAAGTAAGGTGTAAGGAATGAGCTTGCCAAATTTCAGCCTTCTACCTACACGGGAAGTTGGAGAATTAGTGATGTTTGGAAAATTCAATATGGCGGCCGACAGTGGCGTCATACCACCGAAATAAGTACGTACATTGATTTTGGTTAGCGCAGGGAAGCCACCTACCAAATTTCGTGAAGATGGGGTCAGCCTTCTACCTACACGGGAAGTTGGAAAATTAGTGACGTTGGAAAGTTCAAAATGGCGGCCGACAATGGCGTCATACCATCGAAATAAGTACATACATCGGTTTTGGTTAGCGCAGGGAAGCTGCCTACCAAATTTCGTGAAGATGGTGCCATAAATAAGAAAGTTCAACATGGCGGATGTTGTCGACCGTTATCGACCGTTATGACCGTTACGTGTAGAATTTCGAAATGAAACCTGTTTAACTTTTGTAAGTGAGCTGTAAGGAATAAGCCTGCCAAATTTCAGCCTTCTACCTACACGGGAAGTTGGAGAATTAGTGATGAGTCAGTCAGTCAGTCAGTCAGTCAGTGAGTGAGTGAGTGAGTGAGTGAGGGCTTTGCCTTTTATTAGTATAGATATCTCTCTATATATATAAAAAAAATCCTGTAATGGAAAAGCAAGGCGCGATATGTGATCTTTTTGGAAGTTCTCAAAAGACATTTTAAAGACCCGCGAGACAAAAAAGACTGGCCACGGAGCATCTCGCGGGGACCGTAAACATGAGACTTGGTGCCAAGAGATTGTCCCAGGGCAGTCTCGTGGGGACGTGAAATATAAGATTCTTGCAAGACACACACTTCTTATGAAATAAGAGCTCGGACAGCCAGCAAAACATTCAGACATGTAAAGTCACGTGGCACACACAGATCCTGTGCTGTTAGCAAAGAAGAAAGAGCAGTGCGGAGAAAAGAGACCAAGGCGCAGAGAAATGGTACAGAATATGAAAGCAGTAACAGTCGAAAGTATTGTAGCGTTCCAGCCAAGCTGAAGCCTTTTTTGTTTCAAGTGACTGTTAGGTCCGATCAAGACAGGGCAGAGTGCAGCACGGAAGACTGATAGCTGGGTGCTGATTGATGCAGTAAGAGGGAGGCGAGACCCATGGAAGGAGGGGTTGAAGAGGGTGCTAAAAAGTTGTGTTTGGGATTTCGCAGTTGCCGATTGTTAAAGTAGAACTTTTGTGACACTTTATTATGTCAGTCGCTACAGTATAAAAAAAAAAGATAGCACAGATCGCATTGACGCAAACAAAAGGAAATTAGTTTAAGTCAGAGAATTTCAAAAACGGGGTTTAACTCACATGCATTTATTGGTTACTTTGCAAAAAAAATTATTAACTGCTGATGATGTGAATCGTTTTGTCTGTGCTGAAATTCCAAACAGAGAAACCTACACTAAATTATGGTACAAAATCATTAAACACAAGTATCACAGACCTCATTTAAAAGATTCAGCATATTGGGACACGAAAGATTCCAAATACTGTTTTTACAGAAGTTCTGAAATAAAAGTGAAACTAATGAAATAGCAACAACTCAAAGAAAAAAAAATCTTACAAGTGTGTGTCCGGAAAACCAAACACGGGGGTTGGCGAGCGAAGTGAGCAGGGGGCAAAGCCCCCTAGTATTATATTAAACAAATGCTGAAAAGTATGAGATTAAGTATCTGCCTTTAACAAATTTGGTTTAGTCTGGTGATATTACAGAAGGAGCAACCTTCTCAGTCCTTCTAGATAGAACTTTGGAGAGTATCCTAACAAAATTATTCAGGAGTGAGATTAGACTGCATGATATGTCCTTATTTTTCTTAGGATACCGGAAAAGACGGTAATAAATGCTTGACAAAAAGTTTGAGGTAGAATTTTGTCATCTCTAGCTTCTATAAATGTTGCTAATAATAGTGGAGCTAGTTTATTAGAAAATCAGTCAGTCAGTCATTATCCAACCCGCTATATACTAACACAGGGTCACGGGGGTCTGCTGGAGCCAATCCCAGCCAAAACAGGGTGCAAGGCAGGGACAAACCCCTGGCAGGGTGCCAGCCTACCGCAGAGCACACACACACACACACACACACACACACACACACACACACACACACACACACACACACACACTAAACACACACTAGGGACAATTTAGGATCGCCAATGCACCTAACCTGCATGTCTTTGGACTGCGTGACGAAACCCACGCAGACACGGGAAGAACATGCAAACTCCTTCATCCATCCATTATCCAACCCACTATATCCCAATACAGTGTAACGGGGGTCTGCTGGAGCCAATCCCAGCAAACACAGGGCGCAAGGCAGGAACAAACCCTGGGCAGGGGTTTATTTTTGTGAGAAAGATAGGAAATAATCTGTCCTCTTAAAAAATGCCTTCCGAGTTTCCCAGAGTATTCCTGCAGAGACCTCGGAGGATGCATTTGTATTATAAAAAATAATCAATTTACTTGGATATAAATTCTGCACAGTTCTCACCAGCTAATGATAAGGGTTTAAGACCCAGCTATGAGATAAGTGTATAGCGCACAGTGATTTAAGCTCCATGATTAGAGGGGCATGGTTGGAGATAACAATAGCATTATACTTGCAAGATTTGATGGAGACCAAAAAATATTGTTCAAGTCTGGATTTAAAACACAATTATGGTCTCCGGCCATTAGAATTTTATGAGTATTTACATTAAAACAGATGCAAATACACTTACGATGAAACCGCTATCTCGACATTAGGTGCATAGATGTTTATCAAAATCACTTTAGTATTAAATAAATCATGTATCACCATGGCATATTGCCCTTCAGGATCAGATACCACATCTGATACTACAAATGAAATTGTTCTGCTTATTAAAATTCCCACACCTCTGGTTTTCTTTGTGTAGCTGGGGTGAAACATTTGACCAATCCAATCTCTTCACATCCAAAACAGGTCCTTACTTATTAAGTGAGTCTCCTGTAAAAATACTATTGTGGCATTTAGACCTGTTAGGTGAGAGACTACTTTTTTCACTCTGTAATTCATGATTGAAACCTTTGACATTCCATTTCACAAAGTTCACTGTTTGATCATAGAGATATTGCTTTTGTTAACATTTTGTAGTCTTAAATTAAGGTAGTTACATTGTTGTATAAGACAAATAAATAAGAAAAAGCTTTGCTCTCTTTCTTATCCCCCCTAACCACATTTCTCCCCCCCCCAGGAAATGATGTTAAATAGTTCCCATGGAGAGTGAGACAACATATGATAGTATATTCCTGATACAAAACATCAAGGGTATGATGTTTTTTATAAAAAAAAAGAAAGAAAGAAAATGTATAAAAAGAAAACTAAAAATAATTAGTTACTTTGTGGTTACCAAAATGTATATTCCATGGGAGAAATTTCAATATAATAATTGTAATTCATCAAAAAAAAAAAAACATGGCCAGAAAGAAAATAGAATATATAGTTACAGCAAATGTTACAATACAAATGGACCAAGTTGCAAGCAGAATTTTCTTTGCCTTGCCAGGACACAATATGACACATGATTTTGTTTCAAAAGAATGTCAGGATCAGTCTTAGCTCTTTTTTTACTTCATCTGGAGAACTAAATATGTAAAACCGGCCTTCAATAACCACTTTCAATTTGGCAGGAAACAATAGGCTGTATCTGATTTCGGCTTTGTGTAAGCGGAAATGTGCTTACGCACAAAAAAATCCAGATGCAGAAATCTGTACGTTCGCCAACTTCCACGTTCTTCCGCTACATAAATTCCAGTCAGAGTGAAAAGTAACGCATGTGCACGTGCCTGCTGCCGAAACTCCTCCCAGAATTCCGCCTCTTTGAATATGGAAATCAATATAAATAGCCCTTAAGCTCAGCGTTCAGAGAAAAGGCAATGGCAAAAACGAAAAACGTACTATTTGTTGGTTTAAACAGGGTATAAACAACAAAAGGATGTTAATTGAGTAACACAGAGTTTTGGAGAAACTCGAAAGCTCAAGTTCACAAAGTCGCACAGTGCCCGAAATAAAAAAGAACTTGTCAGATATCAAAGTCGCTGTCACCTTCTGAGTGTCATATGAAAGCTTATTACAGTACAGAGAAAAGAAAAAAAAATAGGGACACAGTGAGAAAAAAAGCTTGAAATTTCAACTTAGGGACACAGTGAGAAAAAAAGCTTGAAATTTCAACTTTAATCTTGAAATTTCCACTTTAATCATGTAGTTTATTTTGTCATTAAAGTAGAACATCTTAAACTTCATCTTTAAATTGTTTAATTTACTAGTTTCTCAAATACCATCGTAACTAAAGTAGCATGTTAAATGTGTTGTTTTGTATATGTTCTTCTATGTGCTCTATGTGTGTGAATCACTACATGCTCCATAAACGGGCTTTCTCTTCCTCCGACAAGACACAGAATCCATTATATTTTTGATATTACAGCTCTCTGAATAATTAAAATACTGAGATGTATACTTGATATCATTTTCATGATGATAGGAGTTAAAGCATGTTATTAAACATGGGAACACGATGGCACAGTGATAGTGACTAGCTGGCGATCTGTTCATAGATTGTTCATGCCTCTCGCAAGATGCTTGCTACGCTGTGTGCGACCTTCGATAAAATAATTTATGGCAGTAGTACTGTCTCTTTCAAACTTACTAACCTCAAATTCCTGTCCTTCCTTTTCTTTCTCCAAGTAACTAATCACCACACAATTAGCTTTGTAATAGATGTTAAACCATCTGTAAGCTTAGAATGCCGATTCTTCAAAACTTTTAAGGAACATTGAAATATCTTCGTAGTACGTGTTTAATTATTCTATCCATCTATCCTTTCAGTTTCACGCCAGCCCCAGAAAGAATACAGCGCAAGGCAGGAACAATCCTTGAACTAGCTAGCACTGCACCACCGTCTCCTCACATGTTTAATTATTAACAATATAGATTACTTAAACATTGTTAACATTTTATCTGTATAATGTAATAAATGATATTGTCATCATATGTAAATACGCGCTTTATAAAGTGGCTCAGGTTGTGCAATATTATAACTGTATCGCAAGTTTACAGTGAGGTGATTGTTCTAATAAGTACAAACAGTTCTACAAGGAGCACTTGACGGACTGATTGATTGCGTTTATAGTTCTTGGGATGAAACCTTTTCTGAACCGCGAAGGCCGTACAGGAAAGGCTCTGAAGCATTTGCTGTATGAGAGCAGTTCAATAGACAGCATGGCTGAGGCAGCGTGTGCTTGATGCTATACCGATAATTCTCTTTCCGATCAGCTGCTGTAGAGCTGTGATTCCACACTCAGATACAGTGATATAAATACTCAGAGTGGTGCAGGGAGAGTAATATGGAAAAAGCTGATCTGCTGTGGCAACCCCCTAAAGAGAGCAGCTGAAAGAACAAGAAGAAGGTGCAGTGAGAGTAACAACGCTAAAGCAGCTATGGTATTTGGAATAGTTTGGCTATTCCGTGGACCATTAGATTGTTACAGGTTAATTACAATCAGATCCCTTAAACTAATAAACAATATGCGGTTAATTTCAGTGTATATGATAAAGCCTCATCAGGGATGTGTATCTAAAAAAGAAAGGGAAACCACACTGGAACAAAAGCACTGCTTTGATGCTGGGTGCTACCAGTTTGTAAAACCGAGCGGAGAACTTGCATATGCCAGGGTTTGAGCTACTGTGAAAATGTGTGTGGCTTTATGCCAAGTTTAGGTTTTATACATCGCGATTTGAGTGTGGAAACGGGAGTATGCAACATTTTTGTGCATACGCACCGTTTATACATGAGGCCCCAGGTCTTTAATATCCTGAAACTGTTTCTCATTTTCCTTGATTATATCCTTTATATCCCTTAAATCCCTTATATCCTTTGTTACATCACTCTTTATATTATTTATGCCCCTTCCCCCACAAGTGTGACAATCATTACCTTCAGCTCAGACAGTTTGTTTCAGTCTTCTCCACACTCTGTAGGTGGAGTTGTGAGTTAATTTGGGAGCTGATGCTGTTGAATCATGGGCGGTATTAGCTGTAGTTTACAGCAAGGATAAAGATTCCTCTTGGAATCGACAAATTTTCCTTGCCCATCTCACTTGCAGTTTTGCTCGCACTTTTGCTCTAGGCTGGAGCTGCAGTGTCAGGTTCCAGCAGATCTGTTCTGTCGTCTGTCTGTTCCAGGTCAGTCTTTGGCAGGCTGTACCATGAACTTGAGGCCAGTTTAGGCTTTACTGAAGCTTTAGCTGCCTTTTCCTTTTCTTTCTGAGCCCTTTGTTTGCTGCTCATGCTTATATATACTTCATCACACACCCAAGAATAGGGGATAGTCAAAGGGCCTGATGGAGTCGCAAAACAATGCAACGTGAGGGATTGGAACAGAGTATTAATGCTTTTTTTCCTTCCTCTACAGAAAAACGGAAGATTAATGGTCCTACTTTATGTTGACTCCAATTCCGGCTCCCAATGATTACTTTACTTCTGGTCTCTTCCTGATGACTTAATTTCCATCTCTCTATTATAATGTCAGATCCAGCTCCTTCAATCATCATCACATTAGCCAAAATTTAATTTACCGTTTTTCATTGTATTTCCTACCGTGTACCCATAAAAGCACCGCAAAGTAATTTTGTATTTGTCAAATGTCTGTTTTATGCATTTTTGACCGTGATTTCAGTCTAAAATCGAATCAAGGATCCACTTCACTTCTGGTCTCTTCCTGATGACTTAATTTCCATCTCCCGAATATAATGTCAGATCCAGCTCCTTCGATCAACATCAAATTCACCAAAATTTCATTTCCTGTTTTTCATTGTATTTCCTGCTGTGTACCCATAAAAGCACTGTGAAGTAATTTTATATTTGTCAAATGTATGTTTTATGCATTTTTGACCGTGATTTCAGTCTAAAATCGAATCAAGGATCCACCAACATTATACATGGCACTCCCCCAACTCTTGATCTTTTTTCTTTGTGCTTTATTTTATCACAACTTTCATAATGTAATTAAATCCTCTTGGGTTGAGTAAATACATAATTCTTCAGGATGATGGTAAATAAAAGGTAAAACAATACTGCTGCTAACAGACTCTGTCCTAGATGTCCATCTCTCACAACAGACTAGACTACAAAAATTTAAATTGTTATTTTAAAAAGCACATTGAAAAAAGACCATCTAAAAATTGCTCTAATTTATAATAAAATACTTTTATTTAATGAAGATGCATCTTAACTATCAGCACTTTAATAATAAAATATAATAAAAAATAAGTAATAAAAATAATAAAAGGAATAATCCTTTTAGAGAATGTATCTTAATTTCAGTTATGCTATTTACAGTATAAGGCAGTACTTTTCTCACAAGGTACTCTAAATTCAAAGTGCTATAATATTTAGATGGGAGTCTTATATTTATAAAATGCCCTTGGAAACAAAACAAGTTGTTCTGTGCAGAGACAGACAACCTAAAATATTCATTGAGCCATTATAGTTACAATATTTTAAAACCTCTAGCAAATTATCCACTATCAATTTTCAAAGAATTTTCACCTAAAGCTAGAATTGGGGACAAGGCAGGAAAATGTCTAGATTGGGCACTGTTCCATAGTAGGGTTCACTAACACATGTGAATTTAAAGTACTCTGCAACCCAAACGTATGTTGCTCCTGTGAAATACTGCAATATATGCAAAAGATTGAGCAATATAAAAACAAAATGAGCAACAAGATACAAGATACAATCAAATTAATCCCATATAAGAGAAAATATTAAATATAATAAGCAACTAAAAAATAAGAACATACATTTTTAAAATTATATTTACCTTTTCTTATTATAAACAGTCTCTGGGTTATCATGACCTTGCCAGGAATATTCGGAAAATAATCATAGATCACTGCTCGGATCTTGCCAAAATTGTTTTCTCTAAGGAAAGATTCAAAATCATTAAAAATAACAGCAGTTCTATCAAGTTTTCTGAGAATGTTATTGGCAATATTTAGCCTTGTTCCTTCTAATTGTGACAATGTACCCTTCCAACCAATTCAACAATTTTGAAGCCCCCAACAGTTGCTCCAAATAAAGTTTTTTTGCAATAGTTTAAATTAATCACCCAAGTAGCAATAAGTTATGGAGTATTTTATCTACATCCATCCATTTAATTAAACTCACTTTAGCAACAGTCATTAAAAGCCAAGCCAAGTGCTGTATACACTCATTACACCACCACCACGAGCCTGCACAGTGGTAACAAGGCATGATGGATCCATGTCCTCATTCTGTTTATGCCAAATTCTGACTCTACCATTTGAATGTCTCAACAGAAATCGAGACTCATCAGACCAGGCAAAATTTTTCCAGTCTTCAACCAAGAAGAAGTTTTATAAGAAAGTACTTCTGTGAATCCAAATTTATCCTTTCATGAAGAATGGACTCCAGAATGTGAGGATGTATTTGGAACCTTAATTAAAAGGATGACAGACACACACATTCTTACTTTTACCAACCCAAAGCTTCCATATGTTCTGCACACTTCTGCAAAGTAGATGACTTTCAAAGAGTTGAGTATTTACCCCTGAAATTAACTAACTGTGAAAAGTTTAGTGATTATTTATATGGAAGTGACTTTACTGTTTTATAGGTATTAAACTTCTAAAATTAGTTTTAACCTCAGCTAAGCTTGATGCAGCAGGACATCGCTGGCTAGAAACACTGTCTACCATCAGGTTTAATATAAAATATAAAGCTGGGATTATCAACAGAAATGCAGATGGCTTGTCTAGGAGATCCCATAGGTTACCTTATAAAGATGAAAACTTCATAAGTGAAAAGGAGAGGGCAGAAGATTTTATGAAGGAGAAGTTGAAGATTTTAAGAAACACATCCAAGATGAACAACTTGGAATAGTTTTAAATGAGGTATTTCCTACTTTGTCCATCCATCCATTATCCATCCTGCTAAATCCTAACTACAGGGTCACGGGTGTCTCCTGGAGCCAATCCCAGCCAACACAGGGTGCAAGGCAGAAAACAAACCCTGGGCAGGGTGCCAGCCCACCGCAGTTCCTACTTTGTGTGAATATTAAATTTGTCACTTCATCAAATGAATAGGATGATGTCTCAGATTTACCCAGTCTTGCTGAGTGTCTTGCTTTCAATGTTTCAGCAATTCCTTATCAGTTTTTTTAACACTGGACAAAGCACAATCCCTGAATGACTCATGAAGACTGGTATAGAGCTCACAGGGAAGACACTTATATCAGGAAAGGAATCACTTATTTTGAGAGACTTCAGATACATACATTTAGGCAAACTGCTCCTGAGAAAGTAGTACTGGATTGAACTTATAGATGGCATTTTGCATAGGAAATGGACATATCAAAGGAAGGAGCATTACGAACTTCCTTTTTCCCACCAAGGACTACACCCTAATCATCCTTTTGGAAACCCTGTTATGAGGTTCAGCCAAACACATTTGAACATGCTTGAAACTTGAGAAATGTAAAATCTAATGAATATAAACATATTTAGCAAGGTGGAGAGAAAAAAAATGCAATTTTAGGACAAAAACTTTAGCCAGTTAGGATAGAAGATAATTAGGAGGAACTGTATGAAACTAATGATAGCTTAGCATAGCTTAGTTTCATTATCTAGGAATATGCACAGTTACTTCAGTAGTACACTATAGAGAAGATTTAGATTTTTATTTAAAAAGAGCTGCTAGTTTGTTTCAAAAAAATAAGAGACAAAAGAAATGGATTATGGAATAAATTAAACGTTAAAAAAATAATTTTGCTTTATGTTAATTGTGAAAGCATACACTCAGATATGTAATATGTTTTAATGTAGACAAGGCTATATTGTCAATAGGTACTTTTAAAGTTCATAATATAAGATGATATATATGATTAAAATGTTTCTCTGGACGAAAAACGTAAATAACTTAGTGTATAAATATAAACAGTAGTTTTTCTAAGGACTAATTTTTTTTTGAATACCCGTCTTTGAGTTGAGGACAAGGATACCTGTAATTTTTAATGCTTGCATTATCATTTATCTACTTGTAAGGATTTTTTTGCCAACCTAAGAAAAAAGGTCGATAGAAAATGTATACTTTGAACAAAAAGAAATGAGTATGTGTATGTATTTTGACACTAGAGGGTACTGTCGCTCCTCCGAACCCACAGTCAACACGTCCAGACACCAGGTAAAAGTACCAGAAATAATTTTAATTTCTTCTATAATGTGCACAAAGTGCCTCCACCTCCACAATACACAATAATAATGAATAATCAATACAATAATAATCAACAATAATCCTCCTCTCCACCCAGCAGCTCCATCACACTTCCTCCCAACTCTGACTCAGCTTGCTGGGTTTCCCACAGTACTTTAAATAGTCCATGATCCAGAAGTGCTCCTGTCCTTCAGTCCACGTGATCCAATAGCAGGATGTCAACTCAGCATGGAGAAAAGAAAGAAAGAGAGAAATATATGGGACACTAATGCAATAATATTTGAAAACAAACAGCGTCAGATCGGGTGTGCATTTACGTTGGTGCTGTTACTTAGAGTCACATCGGGGGGGGCGGTGTTAAAGCGTGATCGCGATTGAGAGAATAAAACTGAAAAAAGCTAACTTTTACAAGTACCATAAATTTATACCAAATGTCAAATATATTTGTCTCTTTCTTTTTTTTCGTGCACCAGAAGGCGTGAGCTTATTCAGTGCAGCAGGATCAACGCACATGTAATGTGCAAGGCATGCACAGGGGCCACTGTGAAAAGAAGAGTGTTCATGGCTCATATTGCAGAGGAACTTTGTCATCGCATCTTACTAGAAAAGGCAATGGAAAAAGAAAAGGAGGATGCAACATCGACATCATAAACCGAAAGGTGCATACTAATTCTGCGTGAGCAGGAACACTCAATAAAACTGAATAAAAAAAATAAAGTGACTGTGTGATACGAAGAAGGCCAATTCACCAGCATTTGTGCGTCAGCTTTTATCCCTCCAGATCAGAGAATGTCCAGTTCCATTGCCTCAAAACACCACTCACATCTACAGTTATTCCCAGTTTCAAATAAAAACTAACAGCATCAGATCCCTGGGTGGAGGGGCGGTAGTTTGTATCGTGATCGTTAGTAAGAGTGAGTAAAAGTGAAAAAAAAAATTGTAACTTTTACAAGTACAATACTATAAATGTACACGCTCTGTTACAGACGCAAACCAAATGTATGTGTGTACTGTATAATATTAACAATAAGAGTAGCTCACAACTGAAAACAGCAAATATAGGAGGCAGTGGGGATTGAACCGGGGACTCTTCATTTCAAGTCAGCAAATCTTACCGCTGCGGCACAGAAGCTTTTGTATCATCCTTGAAGCTTTTGTGAAAGTGTTTATTTGATCTTTGGACTTCAGGCTTCACACATTCTATAGTTTATGCCTACACTTTGTAACATTTATTACTAAAATATGAAAAAGTTTCTGTTTTAACAATGTGTTTACACAGATTACTGTAGAAACAGAACACACATGAAATGCATGTGTTCCAAATAACGATCTATTATTTCCACTCTAAAACTCCAGCACTTCACTCCCAGATAATCAAACAAGGAATGAGCTGGGAGAAGTTTGTGTATGTTCTAAGTCAGTGGGGGGATGGAATAGCAGGCTGCCTGCTGCTTGTCTTAATCGGCACATTTACAGGACAAAAGACACTGACGGAGAGGTGCGAACGGATTTAAGGTGGGCCAGATTTACAAGTTTTCGCGTAGGCTCTGGTAATTCTAGTGTTATGGGATTTGGTGATTGTAATTCCCCACCACTCCAGTGGCTGGTGCTGTATGCTAATGCCTTTTCCCTTCCTCTCTCTTCAGACTAGAAGATTGACAGCATTACTACCACTGACATCGCTTCCAGTGTCTGTCCACCTGGACCCGACTGCTCCTTTTGGAAGGCCTATGACTTTAAGATCCACCATTCTGAGGCAGTTCAATCATGTTTTTCTTTGTTTTTCAATTCCTATTATAAGGGGTTAGCAGGGATGTGCCCCAACTCTTTATCATGGTCTGTTTGTTTTCTTACAGTGGTGTAATCGGCCATAGCAGTGGACCTTCAGGCAATCTAGGTCCAGTTTGGGGAATGATGGACTCAGCTTGCCAGGGTGGAGGTATGTAACCAAGCATGTGTCGCTCTCCAATAGGAGCGATTGATGGGATTGCCCCAGTTATTGTTGTGACTACATTCTGATGATGATATTGGGACCTATTTTTTAGTGTTTCAACACTACATCACTGAGAGTGTACAGATTGGGCACACATACTGGCATCATTCTTGAGGGGCTCAGCAGGCTTATTACGACCTAGACAAACAGATTACCAAAGATTATGAGCAACTCAAAGCCGAGGTGCTGCTAAGGTATGGTGTCAGCCCAGACCAGCAGGAGAGGGCCTTTCGGGAGTGGTAATTTAACCCAAAGTGGCCAGCATGCTCCCAGGCTTTCGATCTATGGGGCAGAGTCATGCGTTGACTAAATCCAGGTGTCAATGATAAGAAAAAGATGGATGAACTGGTAGCCTGTGACATACTTGTGAATGCCCTCCCTGATTTCCTTGTCCAGCTAGTCTGGCAGCAAGAATTTTAAAAAATGAACACCCTCCTAGCAGCCCTCAAGAGACTTGTTGCTATATCTGAGCCAATCCATTGTTAGACTGAAAAATCAGTCAACCTGAACAAGCATGCGCCCTTTCCCTGCTGTTTCAAATGTGGGAAGGTGGGCCATACTGTTATAAACAATCCTCACTTTAGTGAGCTGATGGAATGCAGCTGGGCATGAGGAGAAAGACATTGTTTCACCATCAGTCTCTTGTGCCTCCCTTATACTTGGGTGGTTGTACAAGGTTGTAGTCAATGGACACAAGATAAGAGCACTTCTAGATTCCGGCAGCAACAGTTCCATTATTGCATGCCATAACGCGTTTCTGCGACAGTGGGAATCTGCTTCAACCAGTCAAATTAGTATACTTGGGGAAACTTGATGGTACAGATATGTCGCTAGTATAACCACTTATCAAGGGGTAACCTGTAAATTCAGAGTGGGTGTCATGCACAGTGATACTGTGGCAAGACTAGTCACAATTCAAAAGTAGAAAAGCATGGACCACCCTGACTAAAACACCACTTTAGAAGAATGGAAAAATAATTCCCTCAAGTTTGCAAAGAATTTGGTTGTTCTGATGCACAGACAACATACGCCACTTCCAATGCTACCTGGTTCACACTTTATGCTTAATAATGACTTGTTTTCCCATGTGCCTGAGCATTAGGGTGAAATGAGGTCATTGTTGTTAATCCTGTGATCTTAACATTGGCAGGTTTGCAAGCTAGCATACAGTACACCCATCTCCTAGGTCCCAATCTTGGAACCAAGAAGAGGTTAGAATGGATTAAATTCTGATTTTTTAGCCAGGATTTAACAAGGAGGTCCACAGTTTTTTGTACTCCCTGTCTGGAATATCAATTATGGCAGCTTCCTTGGAAGGACCATGCTCTTCTCGTTTCAGTTCCACTCATTGATATTCTGTTGGAGTGCATAATAGTTGACACTCTAGGACTCCTTGAACCCTCTGCATGTGGTCATAAAAATATTCTGGTAATAGGTGACTACACTACACATTACCGTGAGGCTCTTCCTTTGAAACTGGCCAATTCCAAGATTATTTCACAGGAACTGGTAGGGGTCTTTGCACAATCCGGCATCCCAAAAGAAGTCTTAATGGGCAATTATTTGGTTAAACAACTGAACTTTGGCCAACTCAATGAGTCTATCAAGTTAATTTGTTGAAACAGTGGAAGGAAAGGGAGCCCAATACCTGTTTCGGATAAATCTTGTTCATTAATTGCTCAGAAAACAAACCTTAATTTTGTCACAAATTTAATGCCTAAGCAACAACAAGAGCTTGAAGTAGCTGTCTTATCTTTTCCGGAGGTGGTGAGTGAGTGACCTGCAAAAAATTTTCCTGATTGCGCATTGCATCATCACTAAACATAGGATCATTGTCCAAAAATGTCTGTGTCACTTCCCCTAGGCAAAAAGAGCTGAAGTAGAACCTGAGACCAAGAGAATGCTCTTCCCAAAGCCCAATGGAAGTTGGCACTTTTGCAATTACTTTCATCAACTTAATCAAGTTTCTCAATTCTACACTCATCAATAAATATTATTTTGAAGAAATATTATTTTGGACTGACAGAGACAAATTATTTAAGCTACTTAGTGGACAGGAGTGGAGTCCAATCACAATATGCCAAAGTAGATGCTATTATGAAATGGCCCTATCTGAAGA
This sequence comes from Polypterus bichir lapradei, assembly GCA_026402145.1. Taxonomy (NCBI): domain Eukaryota; kingdom Metazoa; phylum Chordata; class Cladistia; order Polypteriformes; family Polypteridae; genus Polypterus; species Polypterus bichir. Next base: position 133,914,657 of record JANRMT010062814.1, read on the forward strand.
CCAAGCCGCAGATCCAAGCATTTTTAGGTTTAGCTGGGTATTACTGCCGGTATATATCTCATTTTTCCAAGAGGGCAGTGACCTTGATATATCTTACAAAGAAATGGACCCCTAACATGATGGTATGGGAAGCTAAAACAGAAGCTGCATTCCATTACAGACTGACGCTTTGGATACAGGTGTTGATGATGTGCTGAGCCAAAGCATCTGCAGTGTTTCCTGGACTGAAAAGTACTGGATCAGGAGACCAGGTATATGGCAGTAGAAACACAAACCTTGGTGAAAAAGTGGGTTATTAACTAGCTGACGTACTACATACACAGTGATGAGCTCACTATTGTGATGGACTATGCACCCCTACAGAGGATAGATAGATAGATAGATAGATAGATAGATAGATAGAGAGATAGATAGATAGATAGATAGATAGATAGATAGATATTAAATAGTGATAAAAATGCAGTGCAAGTTGGAGAGTGCAAGGCAGGTATAACAGTCAATAACTTTGTATAATGTTAACGTTTACCCCCCCGGGTTGAATTGAAGAGTTGCATAGTGTGGGGGAGGAACAATCTCCTCAGTCTGTCAGTGGAGTAGGACAGTGACAGCAGGCTGTCGCTGAAGCTGCTCCTCTGTCTGGAGATGATACTGTTCAGTGGATGCAGTGGATTCTCCATGATTGACTGGAGTCTGCTCAGCACCTGTCACTCTGCCACAGATGTCAAACTGTCCAGCTCTATGCCTAGAATAGACCCTGCCTTCCTCACCAGTTTGTCCAGGTGTGAGGCGTCCCTCTTCTTTATGCTGCCTCTCCAGCACACCACCGTGTAGAAGATGGCACTTCAGAAGAAATCAAATTCACATGTCACCAGTTGGTTCTTGGACCGTCAACTTTTTTGGTTTAAAATCCTCCGTCCTCAAGGTTCTTTCCATGCCAAAGCTGATACTCTCTCCATATTCATGATCTCATGGTTCAGCTTGGTTGGGGGCAATTCAGGAATTAACTCAACAATTCCAATTCAAACAAGGAAATGAAATTGGAATTCAACAACAGCTGCAGGAAACTAAATTGAAATTGAATTGGAGTTTCAGGAAGTGGAATTCAATTCAGCTAAGTTCTGCTGAAATCCATTTATTGACATTTCTGAGCAAGTATTTGGGATTACATGTAAGGACATACAGTACATCCATCCATTATCCAACCTGTTATATCCTAACTACAGGGTCATGTGGTCTGCTGGAGCCAATCCCAGCCAACACAGGGCGCAAGGCAGGAAACAAACCCCGGGCAGGGTGCCAGCCCACCGCAGCATACAGTACATGTGAACTTTATTTATGATGCCTTAGAAATATCAACTAATGTAGGAAAAATAGTTGATGAAATGTAAGCAAATAAAATTGAACTGTACATAACAAGTGATAAATAATGAATGTCAGTGGTCATAAATATGTGAATATACTGTTAATACCAGTATATGATTACCAGTTCAGTGTGATCAATGCTACCGCATGATATATGTCTCAAAACACAAAATAATGAGTTATGCTCCTTCATGTACAGTAGTGGACACAAGTTTTGACAGTGGCGCAAAAGGAGGACATAAACACACACATGTCGGTTAGTTAGTCGGACCGGTCTAACTTTTCGCCATTCCTGTCAATATTGCTTTAGG
>JANRMT010062814.1:133934821-133987580 GCA_026402145.1 Polypterus bichir lapradei
AAATAAAGTCAATTGTTGGACTTTTACCTGGTGTCTGGACGTGTGGTCCGAGGGTACAAGGGTGCGAGCGAACCCTAATCTGTCACACTATCTATAATCTAGTAGTTGTTGGTGAGAACAAAAAACATCAACAAGAAAAAGGTGCCATAAAATGGTAACAATCCATAAAAACAATATGTAGCAATTTAGTGCTGGGCAGTATGATCAAAATTCTATATCAGGGTATTTTTCAAAATTATACTGGTTTCACGTCATTCAGCGGTATTTTTTTCCCATGCATGAGTGGATGTTAACTACATTTTCCACTGCAATTACTGCAATAGACTGGCTAAGAATGACCTATTTCCACTGTCATGACAATTATACATTGTACAAAAAAACATTTTATAGTGCACTTAAGTATTAATACAGGTTTGCATGGCCCCATAAAGTGACAGTTTTCAAGGAGGTGGCACTAATAAAGAGAAGGAATCACATTGCATAACAGTTGCAGTCAAAATACAGAACCTTTTTATTGAACAAATTTTGCAGACAACTTTAACTATACTGTTGACAACATATTTTCAACCATCCGAAGAGGCATTTAAACTCAGCAAAATATCCAGAGGTGCTTGTGAAAAGATGTATTGCACTGAACATGTCTTAGAAAAGGAAAGGAATAAATAGTAAATATGTTTTGTAAACCAATTACACTTTCTGTTAATGTTACCAATCTCTGTCCACTGAAACGTTAGGTACAGTTGTGCTTGAAAGTTTGTGAACCCTTTAAAATTTTCTATATTTCTGCATAAATATGACCTAAAACATCATAAGATTTTCAATCAAGTCCTAAAAGAAGATAAAGACAAACCAGTTAAACAAATGGGACAAAAATATTATACTTGGTCATTTATTTATTGAGGAAAATGATCGAATATTACATATTTGTGAGTGACAAAAGTATATGAACCTCTAGGATTGGCAGTTAGTTTGAAGGTGAAATTAGAGTCAGGTGTTTTCAATCAATGGGATGACAATCAAGTGTGAGTGGGCACCCTTTGTTATTTAAAGAACAGGGATTTATCAAAGTCTGCTCTTCACAACACATGTTTGTGGAAGTGTATCATGGCACGAACAAAGGAGATTTCTGAGGACCTTAGAAAAAGAGTTGTTGATGCTCATCAGGCTGGAAAAGGTTACAAAACCATCTCTAAAGAGTTTGGACTCCACCAATCCACAGTCAGACAGATTGTGTACAAATAGAAGAAATTCAAGACCATTGTTACCCTCCCCAGGAGTGGTTGATCAACAAAGTTCACTCCAAGAGCAAGGCGTGTAATAGTTGGCGAGGTCACAAAGGACCCCAGGGTAACTTCTAAGCAACTGAAGGCCTCTCTCACATTGGCTAATGTTCATGTTCATGTTCATGAGTCCACCATCAGGAGAACACTGAACAACAATGGTGTGCATGGCAGGGTTGCAAGGAGAAAGCCACTGCTCTCCAAAAAAAAAATTGCTGCTCATCTGCAGTTTGCTAAAGATCACGTGGACAAACCAGAAGGCTATTAGAAGAATGTTTTGTGGACGGATGAGACCAAAATAGAACTTTTTGGTTTAAATGAAACGCGTTATGTTTGGAGAAAGGAAAACACTGCATTCCAGCATAAGAACCTTATCCCATCTGTGAAACATGGTGGTGGTACTATCATGGTTTGGGCCTTTTTTGTTGCATCTGGGCCAGGACGGCTTGCCTTCATTGATAGAACAATGAATTCTGAATTATATCAGAGAATTCTAAAGGAAAATGTCAGGACATCTGTTCACGAACTGAATCTCAAGAGAAGGTGGGTCATGCAGCAAGACAACGACCCTAAGCACACAAGTCGTTCTACCAAAGAATGGTTCAAGAAGAATAAAGTTAATGTTTTGGAATGGCCAAGTCAAAGTCCTGACCTTAATCTAATCGAAATGTTGTGGAAGAACCTGAAGCAAGCAGTTAATGTGAGGAAACCCAACAACATCCCAGAGTTGAAGCAGTTCTGTACAGAAGAATGGGCTAAAATCCTCCAAGCTGGTGTGCAGGAATAATCAAAAGTTACCGGAAATATTAAGTTGCAGTTATTGCTGCAAAGGGGGGGTCACACCAGATACTGAAAGCAAAGGTTCACATACTTTTGCCACTCACAAATATGTAATATTTGATCATTTTCCTTAATAAATAAATGACCAAGTATAATATTTTGTCTCATTTGTTTAACTGGTTTCTCTTTATCTACTTTTCGGACTTGAGTGAAAATCTGATGATGTTTTAGGTCATATTTATGCAGAAATAAAGAAAATTCTAAAGGGTTCACAAACTTTCAAGCACAACTGTAAATCTACTGAAACCATGGAAGGAAAGGGACACTGATCCATCCTCTGGACAGCCCCGCCCACTCTTTGCTTGTTAATTAGATCTTAAATTCGGCCCTAATTTGACCACCCATCAACGATGGGAGCTAGAAACAGTTATCCTGTCTGTCCTGGAGGTAGTGATTGAGAAACCAAGATGGACCTCCCTAATTGCACATGACATTGTGACAATGCCCGGGGTGATGGTTTGAGAATCCCCATTTTGACTTCCCGAGGTAAAAAGAGCAGAATTGGAGTGGGAGATTAAATGAATACTGGATCTAGGTGTGATAGAGGAGAATTACAGTCCTTGGTCAAGTCATATTGGTCAGAAAGCCTGACGGGAGTTGGAGGTTTTGCAATGACTTCCGTCGGCTTAACCATATCTCACAATTCGATGCATATCCAATGCTGCCGGTGGACAACCTCCTTGAGCAACTAGGACAAGCCAAATTATTGACTACACTTTACATGACAAAGGGCTACTAGCAGGCTCCCTTAACATGTGCATTTAGCACCCCTAGTGGGCACTGGCAGTATCATGTCCTTCCATTTGGGTTACATGGAGCACCCATGACTTTCCAGCGTCTATTGGATAAACTGCTCCATCCTCATAAATACTATAGTGCTGCCTACATGGATGATGGTGTCATCTATCCATAGTCAGCACCTGGAAGGAACACCTATAGCAGGTACAAGCTGTATTGTGGTCTTTGGGGAATGCCGGTCTTCGTATTAACCCAAAGAAATACTTCTTTGGATTGGTCGAACCCAAAAATTTTGGCTACGTAGTGGGCTGGGGTATGGTGTGGCCAGTGTTCCAAAGTTGGTGCCATTTTAAATTGGCCCTGTGTCACGCATGTGCACATGGGAGGCAGCTAAAAGGACCATCCATCCATTCATTATTTAACCTGCTATATCCTAACTACAGGTTCACAGGGGTCAACTGGAGCCAATCCCAGCCAACACAGGGCGCAAGGCTGGAAACAAACACTGGGCAGGGTGCCAGCCCACCGCAGAGCTAAAAGAACCAACTGAAGGTAATTCCATGCCAGGCTAGGGGTGGTAGGATGGGCTAAACCTTTTTCTGCTATCTCTACAGGTCAAACACAAGATATTTTGCCTGATTTGGTCCACAAAGATGTCACTTTCCGTTCCAGGCCCTAAGATGTCACTTCCAGCTCTGACTATTGACATTACTTCCAGTTCCGGCCTCATTGACATCACTTCTGCCAATCAGCCATAAAGACCAGATCACATCTTTCTATAACTCAAGGCTATTCATTTCACACTTATTAAACGATATTGGTAGTTATAAATGAGGTATCTATAGGTGTTGATCTGTGTTTGCTAAACAGTTAAGTGATGCTAATTTTACTAACTAGTTAAACACACTTGCGCAAACAATTAGCAGTACCTTTTCATCTTGCTGTCTGTGTGTGTTTCAAATTTTTTAGTCTGTTATATTTCCATTTGCTATGTCCAGAAAAGATGTTTAAAAACAAAAATCAGGAAAATCCGCCATTAAGAATGAGGGATTCTATTTTGTTATTGTCTCCTCATGGAAATCAAAGTTTGGGTGAGTAAATCTGCTGTTTATCATTTTACAGCTAACTTACAAAAATGTCTTATCAAATATCTTGGCTAAATATTACTGTATTTGTTTTAGCTAGTGTTTTATTCAATTTCAATTCCAATTTGGACTGAATGCTGCCAGTTTTCAAAATGATAAATCATTCATTTTAAATTGCTTTATTGAGCACTAGTTATCTTTTCTTGACATATGATATAACTTCACAGAAATCATCTATTCAGCTTACTGTAAATACAGCCTAATGAATAGCAAGCCTTTCTAATTATGTTTGGCTTTTACAATGCCAAGTTTATTTATTATTCCCTAAACTAAAAGTGCTTTAGAATCACATGGTAATTAATTTCCTCTTCATTGTTAACAGATCACTATGTCTGTGTCACTTTTGAAGATGGGTAAACAGCCAAACATTTCTGCAACAATGATGTCCTTTACCCCAATGAATCACCAGTGACTAGACTTGATTGCCTTTGTCCAGGCAACCAAGTCCTTGCCAGGTGGTCAGATGGCAGGTTTTACAATGCTGTAATTGAGTTTGTTGGCCAGATCTTAAAGCCCCAAGAGGAAAAAAGACCAATCAAGAGAAAATGTTATAGTGATTAAGGATTAGCTGCAAAGGTTTATAAAGTCACTCCCTCATAAAGTTTTGAGTTAACAAGTCAGTTACATTATGAAGAGTCTCCTGTCCAGCAGCATCCTTTCACTCATCAGTTACCAGCTAAAGAGTAATTTCTCTGCATGCTTCTACCATCACCTCATGAGCCAGATTTATCTGGTTGTCAGAGTCACCACAGCAGAACAAATCCTTTATGGATAAAACTACTTCTAGTTCTTGTTCATGCCCAACTCCTTCTCTGGCAGACACAGTGATTGTGGAGCGGAGTCCGCAGTTGAAGCCTGAAGTACACGAGTGTCATATGTGTCATGCAAAGCTAAAGTTGAAAAACTACAACTACAAAAGCAGAAGCTGAAGTTACTAATTCCATGCACTGATAAGCGGATATTTTTTGGCTATACGTGGTTGATACATATCAAAACACTTCAGTTTAGGATTTTTTCCACCAAAAGTTCTGAATTACTCATTTTTAGGTATGAGGGATCTTACTAATAGTTATTGTTTTTGTCACAGTACTGCCAAAACAAAACCCATTTTAACAAATTAAATCCCCTTAAAAGTCAGCAGTATCTCATGACAAAATACAAACATACATAAATATATAAGGCTGAAGAATCATCCTCTGTTTGAATTGTCAGGGGGAAAAATGGACAGCTACAATGTAAAACAAATTAAATACAAGTTATATATTGCAGTAAGATAATTAGAGGCAAAATATTTATATAAAAGTTTGAGGTAAAACACCACCTTAGGACAGTAATTGTTCGAGCAAACGTGAATGAATATTTTTTCACTTTATTCACTCTATATATGTCTATTACACAAATTTGCCTTTTTGTTGTTAGAGAACGACAGTACATGGCTAATGATACTCACAAACAAGTGGATTAAATGCCCCAAATGGCTTACTTCATAAAATTTAATTTCTAGTAAATTATTTTTTTAATTTAGCACTTTGTCATTAAACAATAAAATGACTCAATTTTGGACAGCTAAAAAGCTGAAGTAAACTTGGAACAATATTACCATTTATTTATTTATTTATTTTTTGTTAAAATTTTATTAATTTTATTGCAATTATTCCATACAAATCAAGAGCAAGGCCAACGGAGTAAAACTTAAGGCTTGTAAACATACCTAAATTGATGAGTTTGATAAGCCAATAGAGATGGATGGAGAAGAAAAAGAAATGCAGAAATAATTGCTTCCTCTGTGCTTTAAGAGCTTATTCTAAAATATTACTGATTACATCTTGCCATGTTTTGAAAAAACTCTGTACAGATCCTCTAACTGAGTATTTGATTTTTTCCAATTTCAAATAGTATAGAACATCGGTTTCCCACTGACTTAAAAGAGGAGAGTTAGGATTCTTCCAGTTTAGCAAAATCAGTCTGCGTGCCAAAAGTGTAGTGAATGCAATCACAGTTTGTTTGTCCTTCTCCACTTTAAACCCATCTGGAAGAACCCCAAACACAGCTGTTAATGGGTTAAGAGGGATTGTGAGACCAAGGCTGTCTGAAAGGTAATTAAAAATTTTGATCCAGAATGATGTTAATTTGGTGCAGGACCAAAACATGTGACCCTGTGAAGCTGGGACTTGATTGCAGCGTTCGCAGGTTGGATCTTGCCCTGGAAACATTTTGGAGAGTTTTAGACGAGACAGATGTGCTCGATATATAATTTTGAGTTAAATAATTGTATGCTTTGTGCTTATGGAGCTCGAGTGAATTCTCTGCATTGCTATTTTCCACTCCTTTTCTGATATATTGATTAAGAGATCTTTTTCCCAGTGTCCTCTTGGATCTTTGAAAGGAAGGAACTGTAAAATAATTTTATATATTGCAGAGATGGTGCCCGAGTCCTTGAGATTGGGTAATATTTTTTCCAGCATGGACGAGAGTGCAAGAAGAGAAAAATCAGGCAGGTTCTGTTTAACAAAGCTCCTAATTGGGGGAGTGGAGCATGCTGGGAGAGAGAAGTGCTGGCTAGGAAAAATCACGGATTCTCGGCAGCGTTTGACGCAGATGGCAGATTGTTAGCAAACATTCTAAACAACTAAGACACATTTACGCCAAATGTATTTACTGACAACGCAAGCAATCCGGTAAGTATAACTCATCAACCTGGAGGTAAGTGAAGAAAATTTGGAAAGTCTACAAAATTATATTGATCAAGTTTTTGAGTCTGTTGTCATGGGGCCTAAGAAAGCAGCAGCTAACACGGAAACACCTGCTACCAAGAGAAGCCGTCCTCAGGATTCCCCCGAGGCGACCTCATCTCCCCGCAAGGATATATTAGAATTATTAGATTCTATAGATAAAAGGCTTTTGGGATTTGAGGGACGACTCCACCTGCTTGAGATTCTACACCAGGAGTTCCAGAACATCCGACAATCTCTGGAATTCAGCCAGGATCAGGTGGAGCGGCTTGCGGCTGAAAACGCGTCTCTGCGGGAGACTGTGTCTTCCCTGACAGAGGGAATGACACGGATCTCCCAGGACAACAAGACCCTGAAGGAGACGGTTTTGGATCTTCAGGCCCGCAGCATGAGAGACAATCTGGTGTTTGCAGGCCTGCCGGAGCAGACGGGAGGACAACCGGAGGATTGCGAACAAACAATCAAGAACTTTCTCCAGACCCACATGAACATACCCGAAGAAACGGTAAAGAACATCACCTTTCACCGGGTTCATCGCCTTGGAGCCAAAAGAGCAGACAGCAGAAGATCTCGTCCCATCGTGGCCAAATTTGAGCATTTTAAACAAAAGGATTTTGTTCAGAGCCGCGGGAAGGAGCTCAAAGGAAAAGATTTTAGCGTGAATGATCAATTTCCTAAAGAAATTTTGGATCACCGCAGAGTTCTGTTCCCACTGCGTAAAAAATTCATCCAAGAAGGGAGCCGCGCTGTCATTTCTGTGGACAAGCTCTACGTCAACAACAGGCTGTACAAGGAGCGAGGAGTGACAGACTGGCTTTATTAGCCCAACATCAGGTCACAAGTTTATTATTCTTATCGGGATTCACTGGGTATGAGCATGTCAGGATAAAAAGCTGCTATATCCGTGCTTAGATGATGGGATCACCTGTTCTCTCACCACCCCACACCTCTAGCACCTTTTCTTTTTACTTCTTTTTTTCTTTTTTTAACCTTTATCACTCTTTCCTTTCCTTCTTTTACCTGCTTCTGGAACTTTACATCCACATGACACAATCACACAACTTTACACACACAACGCACGCATACAAACACTGGATTATAATTATTACATTTTATCATACAACCACAAACACTCTTGGTTCTGTCTTATTATTATTATTATTATTATTATTGTCTGATTATTATCAGCATTAGTATTATTATTATTATCATCAGCACTATTATTATTACCAGCATTATTATTATTATTATTATTATTATCAGCACTATTATTATTATTAGCATTATTATTATTATTATCATTAGCACTATTATTATTATTATTATTATCATCTTATTATTATTATTATTTTCAGTAATAATATTATTATTATTTTCAGCATTAATATTATTATTATCATCAGCATTAATAATATTATTATTGTCATTAGCATTATTATACTTTTTTTTTTTATTTATTTACTTATTTATTGCTTTATTTTTTCAGATTAAATTATACATTTATTTACTTAATTTATTCACATGAAGGCACCATACATTAGCTACTCACACACATAACTATGGGTACACTAAGGTTTGTCAGTTAGAATGTTCACGGAACTGGCTCTAGAGAGAAGAGATTAAAGATTTTTGATCAGCTTAAAAGAATGCAGGCAGATGTTGTCTTATTACAAGAGACTCATAGGTCTGCCACAGTTGCAGATGAACTTAAAACATCTGAGTTTCCCAGACTGTTCTCTGCCCCCTATAACTCTAGACAAAGAGGTGTAGCTATTTTAATACACAAAAATACCAATTTCACAGTATTGGACATAGTCTCAGATCCAGATGGTAGATTTATAATACTAAAACTATCTATACAAAATCAAAGCTTATGTATTGTTAGCATATACTGTCCAAACATAGATGACCCCGCATTCTTTCATAATTTTTTCTCTGTACTCTCCAAACACTTGGACTGTCCACTTATACTTGCGGGAGATTTTAATTTTTGGATGGATTATTCTTCAGACAGGCTCAGTACAGCTGGGACTCAGCGCAATTGGCATTCCACTAATATAGTCAAACAGTATATGAGTGATTATGGGCTTTGTGATGCATGCCGATCTTTTTATCCCAGCCATAGAGAGTATACTTTTTTCTCACACATTCATCACTCTCACTCACGTTTAGACTATTTTCTAGTCAGCAGCTCATTATTGGCTAACATTTCAGACACTGAGATTCACCCTATAGTTGTCAGCGATCATGCTCCAATTTCTTTAACTCTGTTAAATAAGAAAACAATCCCATCAAGTAAAAACTGGAGATTTAATACGTCACTTCTTAGAGACAAAGGTTTTGTGGAATATTATAAAAAAGAGTGGGCTTTATATTTAGAACATAATGACCTGCCTGGAACATCAGCATCTGTTCTCTGGGAGGCAGGGAAAGCAGTGATGAGAGGTAAAATAATCTTCTTCTCATCACATAAGAAAAAAATAGAAAACAAACGTATTCAGGAATTAGAAGAAATCATTAAGTCTTTAGAGGCATCCACAGAAGAAGAATTACAAAACAAATTGCGTAAAAGTAAACTAGAACTTAAAGGAATTATTGACAAAAAAATACAATTTTTAGCACAAAGACTACGAATAGAAAACTTTGAACACGGTAATAAATCAGGCAAGTTTTTAGCCAACCAGTTAAAAATAAACAAAGAGAAAACTGCCATATCTGCTGTTAAAGACTCAACTGGGAATATAGTATATGATCCTGAAAGAATAAACAACACTTTCAGAGATTTTTACAAAACCTTGTACTCACCACAGATTAACCCATCAGATAATGAGATCAATGAGTTTCTAGACAGGATAATACTTCCTAAATTATCAGATAGTCAAGCTACAGTCCTGGACTCGCCATTAACATCAGATGAGCTTCAGGAAGCTCTTAACTCCATGCCTAATAGAAAAGCTCCAGGTCCAGATGGGTTTCCAGCAGAGTTCTACAAAGAATTCTGGATCATTCTAGCTCCAACATTTTTCAGAATGATGAGTGAAATAGAAGAAAATGGTAGACTACAGTCAAATATGAATTCAGCCAACATTAGTCTCCTGTTAAAACCAGGTAAAGATCCTATATTTCTTACCAGCTATCGCCCCATTTCTCTTATTAATGTTGACCTCAAAATAATTTGTAAAGCCCTTGCAAAAAGATTAGAGAAGGTAACCCCTTTCATAATACACCCAGACCAAACTGGTTTCATTAAGGGGAGACATTCATCCACAAATTCACGTAGATTGCTTAACTTAATAGACTTTTCTTACAGCAGAAACATGGAAACCAGTATATTATCTCTCGATGCAGAAAAGGCTTTTGACAGAGTTAACTGGAAGTTCTTATTTGCAACTTTACATAAATTTGGTTTTGGAAACTTCTTCATAAACTGGTTAAAAATATTATACAGTTCACCAACAGCATGCGTCAGGACAAATGACCAAACATCAGCTAGCTTCTATCTTCAGAGGGGGACCAGGCAGGGATGCCCACTCTCCCCCTCGCTATTTGCTATTTTTATTGAACCACTAGCAGCAGCAATCAGGCAAACTACAGTTATTAAAGGCATAAAGTGTAAGAACATAGAACATAAAATCAGTCTTTATGCAGATGACGTGTTACTTTTTCTCCAGAATTCTCAATCCTCTCTCTCCCAAGCAATTGAACTAATAAACTCCTTTTCAAGAGTTTCAGATTACTCAATAAACTGGTTAAAATCCATAGTTCTCCCAATTAATTTTTCTTTTGTCAATTCCCTTAATACACAATTGGAATCAGGGAATATTACATATCTGGGTATTCATGTCTCTCCCAGTCTGGCAGATCTAACTAAACTAAACTACATCCCACTATTAAAGAAAGTGGAAGATGATCTTGCTAGATGGAAATCCTTACCGATATCACTTATGGGGAGGGTTGCCACAATTAAAATGATGGTTTTACCAAGAATCAATTACTTATTTTCAATGATCCCAAACAAGCCATCATCTGATTGGTTTAGATCCCTGGACTCCTCTATCACTAAATTCCTTTGGAAGGATAAACCTCCACGAATTAGCTTAAAAACACTACAGAAGACCAAAGATAGAGGAGGGCTGGATCTACCCAACTTCTATCATTATTTCTTAGCCAACAGGCTCCAATATATACCAAGATCGTTGCAACATAACCCGCTGGATGAGTCCTGGTTAGATGTAGAACAGACACTTTGCAATACTATAGAGCTTTCGGACCTACCGTTTATTAGCTCAAAAATAAGAAAGCATGAAAGCTTTAAAAGTATTAATATTAGCACCTCACTGACAGCATGGTGGGAATATCTAAAAATGACAGAGTCTTCACTAATTCCATGCAGATGCACACCCATCTGGAAATAATCCTGACATATTGCAAAACAATAAAATGATGAACTTCCCATACTGGAAAAGTAAAGGAATTCTATACATGGAACACATATTTGAAGGATTGGATTTCACTCCATTTAACAGAATAGTCTCCCAATTTGGGATAGACAAGAATAGATTTTTAGAATATCTCCAAATTAAATCAGTAGTTAAATAAATATTTAAGCTTAATAAAGTAGAATTACAAACACCATCATGGGTATTAGACTTCTGTAATCTCAAACATCCCAAATTACTGTCTAAAGTATATAAAACATTGACCAAAATAGATGATACAATAGCAATTCCTATAGGTAAATGGGAGGTGGATCTATTAGTTAGCTTTGACCAGACTTTCTGGTCCCAAACTTGTTTAAAAACTTTTAAAACGATCAGAAACCCCAATTTACAATTAATTCAATACAAAATTCTACACAGAGTACACTATACAGGTCATCGGATGTTCAGGATGGGATTTGTGCCATCTGACACCTGCACACACTGCACAGACAACATTCCTGACAGTTATATCCATGCACTGTGGTCATGTCCACCTGTTCAGGGATTCTGGTATAGAGTATGTGAAGACCTGTCAAAGTGTCTGAAATGTGATATCCCAACTTCCCCCTCATTTTGCCTGCTGGGGAACCTAGAGGATGTCCCGATTTTGGGAACGGAGGTGCCTATTGGGGCCAGTAGGGGAGCTGGCTCCCTGGAGGGCTCAGGCCCCTCAGCCATTCCTTCCCATCCTCAGACATTTCCCTCCTCCTGCTCCCTCACATCATCACACAAATATGCACATAGGGCCTTGGGGTGTGGGTAAGTCAGGGGGTGCGGGTATGGATCCCATTTCCGCAGTCCTGTGGCAGCCTACCCCCCAATTTTATTTACACATTAAACACTTCCACAAACAACATTTCACACAAATGCACACTCAGGGTCTTGGGAGTGAGCACACTCAACGGCATCCGGTGGGGGGAAATTCCAGCCTCACTCCGAGTGCCAGTGCCCACTTCCAATTTTAAACTGCACCTAGTCACGGAGGGTTTTGGGGGGGAAGTGGGGCTGTGTGTTGGCATCAGCTGGTGTAGGCCACATGATGCCAGCACTGCCCGTGCCCCCCCAACCACAAAATGCACCTTATCAACACACATTAACATTACATTGGAGCCGGCGGAGGGAGACTAGAGGTCTTATTACACCTCTGTTCTCGGTTAGCTGCCCGGGGCTGGAGGCTAGGAGTGGGAGCTGGCCGTCTGCCTGTGGTCTGGAGTGGTGGGTTGCTTTGCTCTGCGTTGGACGGGGGTGCCTGCTCATTATTACCCCAGCGGAATGGGGCTAACTCTGGCGTCCGGGAATGGTTGTGCCCTTGGTACGGCAGCACCGGGACCAGAGTTAGTAGGGTGTGTATGGGGAGTGTGAATGGGTGTCTGGCGTACATCCTTGTAAGTCTTGGGTTGTATGTGTATGTGAGAGCATGAGGGAGGGAGTGTATGACTGTGTTTGTGTGTGACTGTATATGTCAGGTGGGGTTTTGGACTCCTCCCCTCTCCTGGGACATCTGGCAATGCTACAACATCTTCGCCTACCCTCCCCCTGCCACTTTTTTTTTTTTTTAAACATCTGTCTGGTCGCCCCCGGTGGCTGCCTGGTGGGATCTGGGTCCCTGGGCTCTGTTGGGTCCTCGGCGGGATGGGTCGCCCTTGTGTCCCGGGCTGCTGGGTTCCGGGCCCGGCCAGCTACGGGCGGGCCTGGGGGCTAGCCATTGATGTCTCCCGGGACACTGCAGGCTGCTGGTTGTGGCCCCCCGGGGTGATCCTCTGCGCCTCTCGAGGGGGGGTTGCGGCTTCTCTGGTGACGGTCTTCCTGGGGTCTCCGGGCTCTGGGGTGACCACTGGATTTCTGGGCTTGGAACTCCCTCCATCTTCCGCACGTTTTTGGGGGCAGGTCTGTGGCCCTTCACACTCACTATTGGATGCTCCTATAGAGAAACCTTACACATACACAGGTGCTCACATGGTGCTTTCATAGGTATGACTTGGACATCTTCAGCACATGACCTAAGGCTGTGGTTTTTTTTTTTCCCCCTCTTTTTCTGCAGGTCTAGAAGCGGATTCTGGTTCATTTATTTTTTATTATATACGAAAATCTCCCCTTCCCCCTTTACCTCCATCTCCTCCTTTTCTCTCTTCTTTTTCTTTCATTTTTGTCTCCGTGTCCGGTTCGAATCTTAAAAACATCTGAAAATATTTCTAATAAAGTTTTGGTATCAGGTGTGGCGTCAGCAGAAGCTGTAACGCTCCACCTGAGAGAAAAACTGTAAGGCTAGTCGCCAGCATTCAGACATCAATTCTGATTGCTTCACAGCCGAACAGGACACGGTTAAAAAAAAAAACAAAAAAAAAAAAACAAAGCTCCTATTTTGAAGATAGTGAAAGAAATGTGTATTTGGAATGTTAAATTTGGAATGTAATTGTTATTAGAATGCAAAGACGTTGTCTATATAAAGATCTCTAAGCAAGTTAATCCCAAATTTTTTCCAGATATTAAAAACTGCGTATGTTTGCGAAGGTTGAAAGAGGTGGTTCTCTTGCAGAGGTGCCACAGATAAAAGCTTCTCCATCTTAAAATGCTTTTTACATTGGTTCCATATTCTGAGTGAGTGAAGCACAATTAGGTTATTAGTATATTGCTGATAACTTGCATTTATTGGGGCACAGAGCCGGGAATATGAAGAAGTACTGCAGGATTTTAGTTCTATTGCGGACCAGGCCTGTGTATGTTCATCTATTTGTGTCCAGGTTTTTATAGCTTGTATGTTTGCTGCCCAGTAATAAAACTGGAAGTTAGGTAGAGCCATGCCACCTTCTGCCTTTTGTCTTTGTAGGGTTGCTCTTTGGATACGTGGATGTTTTGAGTTCCAAATAAATGAGGTTATTGTTGAATCTAATTACTTAAAAAATGATTTATTGATGTATATTGGAATGTTTTGAAATAAAAAAGGATCTTAGGAAGAATATTCATCTTAACAGTGTTAATTCTTCCAGCTAGAGTAAGATGAAGGGTTAACCATCTATGAAAGTCTTGCTTAATTTTCTCCATGCAGACGGCAAAATTTTGCTGATAAAGATCTTTATGTTTACTTGTGGTGTTTACCCCAAGGTATTTAAACTGTTCTGCAATGATAAAAGGCAGGGTGTCTAATCTAATATTATATGCTTGAGAGTTCACTGGAAAGAGTACACTTTAATTCAGATTAATTCTAAAACCAGAGATTTTTTGAAATTCTGTGAGTGCTGTTAAGACTGCAGGCACAGAATTTTGTGGGACTGATATATACAGTACCATATCATCTGCATATAGAGAAATTTTCTGTTCCAGTCCTTCTCTGATAAACCCCTTTACCTGAACAGCATTTCGACAGTGTATTGCCAGTGGTTCGATGGTGATTGCAAACAGCAGTGGTGACAAGGGGGCATCCTTGTCTAGTACCTCGTTCTAGTTTAAAGTAGTCTGAACAGATGTTGTTGATACAAATTGAAGCTTCTGGATTGGTATACAGTAGTTTGATCCATGCACAAATGTTCGGACCAAACCCAAATTTCTCCAATGTAGTAAAAAGGTATTTCCATTCAATCATGTCAAATGCTTTTTCTGCATCCAATGATAATAATATTTCTGGGGTGTTTGACTTAGTTGGTGAGCATATAACATTAAACAGGCGTTAAAGATTTGAGGATAAGTGTCGACCCTTGATAAATCTAGTTTGATCTTGTGATGTTACCGAGGGGAGCACTTTCTCCATCCTTCTAGCTATAATTTTTGAGAGTGTCTTAACGTCATTATTCAAAAGTGAAATTGGTCTGTATGATGCACATTGTAATAAGTCCTTATTTTGTTTAGGAAAAACGGTGATTAATGATTGGCGAAAAGTTTGAGGAAGAGTTTGATTGTCTCTGTCTTCTGTAAATGTTGCTAATAGGAGGGGAGCTAGCTGAGCGGAGGATTTCTTATAACATTCTACAGGGTAGCCATCTGCCTGCTGCTTTCCCGCCTTGTAGTGACTTTATAGCATCTAGTAATTCTAGTAATTCTGATAACGCCAGAGGTTTATCCAGTTCCTCCACACTAGGAGTATCTATTTGTGGTATCTGTAATGTATCCAGAAATGCATTAAATTTGTGTGTTGTAGTCTTTAAACTCAGTAGAATATAAGGATTTATAGTAGTCTCTAAATGTGTGCATTGTATTTTTGTGGTTGATGATTTTGTCTCCATTCGTGTTGGTGATTACTGGGATTGCATTGCGGACTTCTTGCTTGTGAATTTGTTGAGCTAAAAGCTTATTAGCTTTATCTCCGTGTTCATAGTAATGATGTCTGGATCTATAAATTAGTTGTTCAGTTTCTTTAGTTGTCAAAAGATTTAGTTCTGAATGCAGAGCTGCCTTATCCTACATAGAGCCTCACTTGGAAGCCTGGCATTTTCTTCATCTATTCTAGTAATTTCGCTTTTTAGCTCTGCTACTTTCTTGGTTTCTAATTTATTTCTGTGGGAAAGATACAAGATAATATGTCCTCTTAAGAAGGCCTTAAGAGTTTCCCAGAGTATTCCTGCAGAAATCTCTGAGGATGTATTTGTCTCTAGGAAGAAACTGATTTGTTTGGATATAAATTCTGTACAATTCTCGTCTACTGTACTAATAGAAGCGGGTTGAGACGCCATCTGCGAGATGAGTGTGTGAGGCATAGTGACTTTAGCTCCAAGATCAGAGGTGTATGGTCAGAAATAACAATAGCATCATATTTGAAAGATTTAATCGTAGGCAAGAAATTATTATCTATAAAGAAATAATCAATTCTTGAGTTGCAATGATGTACTGGTGAGTAGAAAGAATATGTTATTGAGTTTGGGTTTAAAAACCTCCAGGGGTCTGATAGGTTGTGATCAGCTATAAACTTTGTAATTATCTTTGCTGTGTTAGATGTCGTTCCCCCTGTGATAGTAGTCCTATCTAAGAGAGGATTTAAAACACAATTAAAGTCCCCAGCCATTATAATTTTATGAGTGTTCACATTGGGAATGGATGCAAATAAATTTTGTATAAATAGGTGCATAAACATTTATCAAAATCATTTTACAGTTAGATAAGTTGCCTATGACCATCGCATATCTCCCTTCAGGATCCAATACTACATCTGATGCTACAAATGAGACTGTTCTTTGTATAAGAATTCCCACACCTCTAGTTTTCTTTGTAAAGCTAGAATGGAACATTTGGCCAGTCCAGTCCATTTGCAGCTGGAACGGATCCTTGCTTAGTAAGTGGGTCTACTGTAAAAATACTAATTTAGCATTCAAACATGTTAGGTGAGAGAGTACTTTCTTTCTTTTTAATTCATGATTCAGGACTTTAACATTCCAGCTCACAAAGTTAACTGTCCCATCATGGAGACATTGATTCTGAATTTTAATGTCATTGTATAGTCTTAACTGGAAGTGAGACAGCTTTAACCTTAATTTCCTATTTCCCCAAGAGTTATTGCAATGCAGCTTATTGTTACATTGGTAGTTATAATTATAAAGATTAAAAGGATAGATTAGATAGATTAGATATAGATATAGCCTGCTCTCTTTCTCTCCCCCTCTTAACCACCCATCCTCCCATTTTGCCTCCCCACGTGAGGCTGGACCCCACTTCACGCAGTCCCGGTCCTCTGACATACCCAGAGACAGAGCATGTCCAAAGCAAAACAAGCCCCCACACAGCAGCGTTTTAGGATTAAAAAATAGAGATATCTATTGAAAATATAGTCTAAATACTATATGCCTAAAATATAATCATTGACAAAGTTAATGTATTAAGATAATAAACCCGGATAATAAATCCAGGGAATGGTGTTAGAAAATGGTCCAGAGTAAGCATAGTAAGTCTTAATGCAGTAATAACAATAAACCAAGGGTATGATGTTAAACAGTCTCCTTTAGGGTAGAGAAAAAAAATAGATTTTAAAAATTAAAAAAATTAAAATAAAAAAAAAATTAAGCACAAACGTCTATAACTGTAATTAAAACATAAACAGATTGCGTCCGAGTAGTAATGAGGATATATAATTATAAAAAACCCATATCTTAACAAATAGATCAAGCAGTAGGTTATTTATCCTTGCCATGTCATGACATTATACGACTCACTATTGTGTTTCAGAAAAGTCTCGGGATCAGTTTTGTTAATTCCTTTTCTCCTTCTTTGTTGCTGGCGAAGACATAGAATTGACCTTGCAATTCCATTTTCAGTTTGGCAGGATACAAGAGGCTGTATTTGATATTGGCTTGCTGTAACCGCTGTTTGATGTTGTAGAAGTCTGCACGTTTAGTAGCTGTTGCTAGAGAGAAATCAGGGAAGATACGAATGTGGTTATTTTCATATATAATCTCTTGCTTGTGTCTGAGAAGTGCCAACACCTCTAGCTTAAATAATAATCTCTCGAAGCGAATAATAAAAGATCTAGGTCTAACGGTATTTGATCCGCGTACGTGATAAGCTGCTGCTATCTCAGAATCTGCTATAAAGTCCTCTCCAATTATTTTAGAAAATAGTTCAGCTGCAAATTTCACTGAGTTTGGACTTTCTCGATTCTCAAGTAGACCTTTGATTCTAATATTATTCCTTCTGCTTCCATCTTCCAAAGCAGCAAGTCTGTCTCCGAGTTTTTTGCATTCGGAGTTGGCAGTTGTTGCTAGATTTTTGGCTGTTTCAATCCGAGTCGTGAATGTCTCCTTGACATCCTCCAGGTGATCAGCAAGTGTGCTCAGTTTAAACGAGGTTTCCTGAATGTGCTGTTCAAATTTACCTAGCATATCTTTAAAGACTGCCTCAAAGCGGACACATATGCGTTTCTCCAAGTCTTTATTATCCTGCTGCCGCTCCTGTCACAGCTCCTGTCGCAGCTTCTCATTTGGTTTTTCCCTTGCCTTCTCATTTGCCTTCTCGCTTTTCTTTATATCTTTCTTAATCTCTTGCATGAGCTCAGTGATCATCACCTTCAGTTCAGACAGATCAATTCAGCTTTCGTGCACCGTAAGTGAGACGGTGGGCTCTATTGCAGCCGGTGTTCCTGGCTCGCGTGGATTAGTTGAAAGAGCGGACTGCAAGGCCTTTTCCAGTTTCAGATGATCTTCTCCAATCAGCGAGCTACTGTGACTTGCGTCACTCACACTCGTACATTCGCTCCCCATTTCGCTCTCAGCCAGAGACAATGTAGCAGACCATGGTCCCGAGGAGTCTAGGCTTTCGCCCATCTGATCCAGGTCAGTCTCTGAAAGGCCGTACCTTGCGCTTGAACTTGGGCTTGCCGATCTGAGCTTGGATGTAGCTTCAGTTTTCGAACCCATTTCTTGTTGGCCATGTTTATATATGCTTGCATATACTGTAGTAGTACCCTCTGGCGGGATAAATACAGGATATCTCAGGATAATAAGAAGATAATATGAAAAATAACACCACTGCTAGCAGAGCTCCGCTTCAGACGTCCATCTCTCACAACGGACGAGACCAAAAACCCCAATATTACCATTTAAATTAAGTTTATCTGTATAATTCAACTTTTAGACTTTTTTGTATTAAGTTTCAATGTATAAGAATGGGTGGAATAATAGGAGTTTCCTGATCTCCAAGGAAGTGATTCCTGCCTTATATCATCCCTTTTGCCTATACAGTTTGTTTTTCCTTAACAGAGAGCAATATGACACAGTGTAGGAATCTACAGACGTAAAAGATAAAGTTAAGAATTTGGCATGCATTTTTGGTTTAAGTTGGAAGAATGTTGATGTGCACATCAACAGTTATATGTCTACATTATTTATTAGAATTGTTAACCATGTGCTAGGGTTCTCTAACAAGAGTAAAGCTAATTTGGGCACCAAATGTCAGTTAATGTCATGGGAACAACACTATAGGGCAGGTGTTTTGTATATAACCTACTAGTAATATTCAGTGCATCAGAATTTTTTGAGTAAATAATGCCAGTATTGGTTGTTTTTGCAGATATAAAAGATGAAAATAAAACAGTGTTGAAATAATCCATTTAACATCATAATAAGTATGCCTTTTTATACATAATTTGTCTTTTGTTTGCAGACTATGAACAACTTAATGCAATTCAAGTGTTCCTGGACAGTATCATGGAGTTTAAGAGAGGCAACGTATCTGCAGCTTCCAGTTCCAAGGTTGGCTACCAAGAATTATTTTCAGAGAGTGGGCTCTTCTTGTCTAATGTCAGACACCATACACCAACAGGCCAGACAAGATTACATATGCCTTTTTCACTTGCTTTTTGATGAGTTTTTCACTGTCAAAGAATGTGAAAATCCAAGGGCTTTTGCAAAACATGGCAAGAACCCTGAGGGAAAAAGACATCTTAAACCAAAAAAGTAAAACAGAATTCTCAGCAAATTTTCTTTGTTGTTGTGTTGATTTTTAAACACACTATTATGCAAGTATGATATATTATACATTTCTAAAATTTGTTGTGTTCAAAATAAAGTAACCATTAGCTATTTACTGAGATATTCTTCTTATTCCTTCAGAATTACAGCATATGTGAGGCGGAGAGCTGCCGTAAGTAGATGGAGCTCAGTGGAAATGTCCAAATTGAAGAAAGCCCTTAATAACAAGTGCTTCACAAGACCCTGTGAGAGCAACAATAGTTAACCCTGAGGAAGCTTACACGCTGTCTTTGTTATTCTCTTTCCCTATGTAATATTTCTCCTCCTTTTCCCCCCATAACTGCAAAAGTAGGTAATATAAAATGTTTTAAAGTGCAGCAACACAGTAAAATTCATACTTTGCTGTAAGTTGTTTTTTTGTTAAAAATATCATCTAAATATGATGTAAAATTCATAGTTGTTAATTTAATTATATATGTACATAATACTATAATATTTCATAAATTTTAATATATATGTACAGGTGCCGGTCATAAAATTAGAATCATGACAAAGTTGATTTATTTCAGTAATTCCATTCAAAAAGTGAAACTTGTACATTAGATTCATTCATTACACACAGACTGATGTATTTCAAATGTTTATTTCTTTTAATTTTGATGATTATAACTGACAACTAATGAAAGTCCCCAATTCAGTATCTCGGAAAATTAGAATATTGTGAAAATGTTCAATATTGAAGACACCTGGTGCCACAATCTAATCAGCTAATTAACTCAAAACACCTGCAAAAGCCTTTAAATGGTCTCTCAGTCTAGTTCTGTAGGCTACACAATCATGGGGAAGACTGCTGACTTGACAGTTGTCCAAAAGACGACCATTGACACCTTGCACAAGGAGGGCAAGACACAAAAGGTAATTTCTAAAGAGGCTGGCTGTTCACAGAGCTCTGTGTCCAAGCACATTAATAGAGAGGCGAAGGGAAGGACAAGATGTGGTAGAAAAAAGTGTACAAACAATAGGGATAACCGCACCCTGGAGAGGATTGTGAAACAAAACCCATTCAAAACTGTGGGGGAGATTCACAAAGAGTGGACTGCAGCTGGAGTCAGTGCTTCAAGAACCACCACACACAGACTTATGCAAGACATGGGTTTCAGCTGTCGCATTCCTTGTGTCAGGCCACTCTTGAACAAGAGACAGCGTCAGAAGAGTATCAACTGGACTGCTGCTGAGTGGTCCAAGGTTATGTTCTCTGATGAAAGTAAATTTTGCATTTCCTTTGGAAATCAAGGTCCCAGAGTCTGGAGGAAGAGAGGAGAAGCACAGAATCCACATTGCTTGAGGTCCAGTGTAAAGTTTCCACAGTCAGTGATGGTTTGGGGTGCCATGTCATCTGCTGGTTTTGGTCCATTGTGTTTTCTGAGGTCTAAGGTCAACACAGCCGTCTACCAGGAAGTTTTAGAGCACTTCATGCTTCCTGCTGCTGACGAACTTTATGGAGATGCAGATTTCATTGTCCAACAGGACCTGGCACCTGCACAAAGTGCCAAAACTACCAGTACCTGGTTTAAGGACCATGTTATCCCTGTTCTTGATTGGCCAGCAAACTCGCCTGACCTTAACCCCATAGACAATCTGTGGGGTATTGTGAAGAGGAAGATGCAATACGCCAGACCCAACAATTCAGAAGAGCTGAAGGCCACTATCAGAGCAACATGGGCTCTCATAACACCTGAGCAGTGCCACAGACTGATCGACTCCATGCCACGCCGCATTGCTGCAGTAATCCAGGCCAAAGGAGCCCCAACTAAATATTGAGTGCTGTACATGCTCATACTTTTCATGTTCATACCTTTCAGTTGGCCAACATTTCTAAAAATCCTTTTTTTGCATTGGTCTTAATTGATATTCTAATTTTCCGAGATACTGAATTTGGGACTTTCATTAGTTGTCAGTTATTATCATCAAAATTAAAAGGAATAAACATTTGAAATACATCAGTCTGTGTGTAATGAATGAATCTAATATACAAGTTTCCCTTTTTGAATGGAATTACTGAAATAAATCAACTTGGTCATGATATTCTAATTTTATGACCGGCACCTGTAAGTATGCAGAATTTTTGTGGGAAAGACTAAGGCATGCTTGTTTACTGGAGTTGCTTATTATTAAATAAAATGTTTCTTCTGTTTAACAGTTTGTCTGTTTTAAAACTGTAACATTGGCTTAAACAATAGTTTCTGTTTAAGTTTTTTTGTTTTAATTATATTTTTAAAATTTAAGTTGTTTTGTTGTAATTCCAATACAACTCAGAGTCCTGCCACGTGCAAAAGTTCACTGATGACACTGCTATTGTAGGCTGCATCAGGAATGGGCAGGAGGAGGAGTATAGGAACCTAATCAAGGACTTTGTTAAATGGTGTGACTCAAACCACCTACAACTGAACACCAGGAAAACCAAGGAGCTGGTGGTAGATTTTAGGAGGACCAGGCCCCTCATGGACCCCGTGATCATCAGAGGTGACTGTGTGCAGAGGGTGCAGACCTATAAATATCTGGGAGTGCAACTGGATGATAAATTGGACTGGACTGCCAATACTGGTGCTCTGTGCAAGAGAGGACAGGGCCGACTATACTTCCTTAGAAGGCTGCCATCTTTCAACATCTGCAATAAGATGCTGCAGATGATCTATCAGACGGCTGTGGCTTGCACCCTCTTCCACGCGGTGGTGTGCTGGGGAGGCAGCATAAAGAAGAGGGATGCCTCATGCCTGGACAAACTCGTGAGGAAGGCAGGCTCTATTGTAGGCATGGAGCTGGACAGTTTGACAACCGTGGCAGAGCAACAGGCGCTGAGCAGGCATCCACTGAACAGTGTCATCTCCGGACAGAGGAGCAGCCTCAGCGATAGACTGAAAAAGTAAAAAATTTAATGAAATGTTTTTATTCAAATACCTGAGTAAAACCACATCAAAAGAAACACGCTTGACCGTAAGTTGCCATGAGTGTGATTACTGGTAAACTCTATACCTTATTAATGTAATTGGAATTTACAATACATTTATTTTGAATTTATTTTATGTTGTGTTTTTCAAGTTTATTTGCATTGCTACTAAAATATTGGATTGATACTTATTTGCTGTATTAATGATCCAACGATGCTTCTATTTAGCACAAGGAGAAATAAATAAGTCATTATTAAGGCTCAAAAGATACACTACTGAGATCTCTGTATTTTCACCTAATTTTCAGGCTTGTATCTTAATTATGTCTCAATCTTAGCTCTTTTTTGTTCTCTTTGTTTTCTTGATAGTTGCTCCTAAGGCATATTAGGAGAAATCTATCTAAAGATGAAACCTAAATGATTCAGTAAATTAAAATTGTGTCTCCTAAGCATTAATATACCATCACTGAGCAGTAATGTTTTTCTCTGGGGTAGAAATTTGGTGGAAAAATATTGCACTAAAAGAGGCATTAAATTATGGAGGCATGACTGGAACACTCTCTTCCCTATGCAGAAAGTTCTAAGGGAGATCAATTAATTGAAAAGGTATGCTTTTGTGATCACAGAAAACCAAGAATAATCTTAGGCCCTGGGGTCTTCAGAACAATGAAGTAAACCTGACAGGAGTTGTAGTCAAGTCCTCCTTTGTCGAGTCCAAGACCACAAGTAGTCAAGACCGAGTCTAAAGGGGGCTTGAGACCAAGTCCAATTAAAAACAAGTACAAAACCAGGAATTAACTAGAATTTAACTAGCTCCAGCCCAGTTTTACATGTCCTTAAGTCCTGGAATGCACTTGGTTGCTCTCCTCTGCACAGCTTGAAATGTTGCTATGCTGCTATGTTTTACTTGTACTGTGGTGACCAGAACTACACACAATACTCCAGATGTGGTCTTACTAGAGCATTACTGTATATAGTTTGAGCATAACATCCCTTGACCTATTCAGCAGTCTTTATGACTCAGCTCTACTGAACCCCTGCAGATTCACTTTAGGCAAAAGATTGATAAGGATCTCAATAATCATTGAGTAGGAGTGTACACAATATAGGACACTGAAATGTGATATTGACATGTAATTCTAATCTCAAACAAAAAAAAAAACTTCATCAAATTAAACTAACAAATAGAAATGTTCTTAAAAAGTTATTGTTTTCATAAGTATTTGTATAATTTGATGTATAAGACTAAAACATGTTTGTTTTTTATATGATTATTTTGCATTTTTATTTAATCAAAATATAGAAAAACAACAATATAGTGACAAATTAGGCCACATTATTTATTTCAAGTATGCTTTTCTACCTGGAATTACACTGAACACTGTCTAGAAATATCTAATATCTGCAACTCCCAGAGTAGTATTAGACAGGGACATACTGTCAAACTGCCAATCAAAATGCTTAATGACCTTAAGCCCAACCCCTTTATGATGTAAGACCGGAAGTCCTAACCTGTAGCCCCTCCACGTGACCCCGGTCCCGTCCACTGGCGGCGGATTGGTGAATGACACCCTGTACCCGCCCCTGCCCCCTCCTTGAACCCGCCCCTGCACTTTAATTGGTTAAACAAACTGTCAAGAGCAGTTTGATGGATGTCTGACCCCTCCTTGAACCCACTCCTACCCCACCTACTTGGTTAAACAAACTGTCAAGAGCCGTTTGATGGATGTCTGACCCCCTCCTTGAACCCAATCCCACCCCACACCCACCTGTTTGCCCCAGGAAACTGTCAAGGGCAGTTTGATGGATGTCTGCCCCCTCCTTGAACTCACTACAGCCCCCACCCACTTCCCAGCCCCCCTCTCCCCAAGACAATCCCAGGCATGTTACAGCCTTTACCTCGACAAGCACAGACATGCCCAGGGTCGGCCCTCGACAAGTCCAGGCAGCACCTGATGGCCGGCCACCCCACACTTCCCAGTCCTCTCTCCAGAGGACATGTGCTCCCTTGTGAAAGCCTTTCTGAAAGTGCCGTATAAAAAGCGAAGCATTTTCTTCGGATCTATCTATGATTTTAATATTAACACGAAATTAAAATATCCATCTAATCTTTACTTTATGACTTGCAGCTCCAGGCTATTTCCATGTCACAGACAGATTCTTTTGTCAGCTTGCTGCAGCAATAGGTACATCGAGAGAGAAAGAAATCAGGCACACTGAGACATGCTCGCAGGGGCTGTTAGGGGGATGAGAGCATTTCTCGGTGTGCCTGATTTCTTTCTCTCTCAAGGTGCCTATTGCTGCAGCAAGCTGACAAACTGTCAGAGCTCAGATACGGGCTGAGCCAGCCGAATGCGATCGCACCCCGTTTTGCCCCCCTGTACATACCCGGGGTCAGGCATCACCTGACGGCCGGCCTCCCCACACTTCCCAGTCCTCTCACCAGAGGACGTGTGCTCCCTTCTGAAAGTGCTGTATAAAACAGCGAAGCATTTTCTAAAGACTCTGAGCGGGAAATGGAGTCTATGACCGAGGTCCCAGCATTCCAGCAAGGCCAAGCTACCTCATAGCCTCTCCGACCTATACTGCTTTGGGTACAAACCTCTGTATCTATTATTTAAAATATATATCTAACCTTTGCTTTATCACTTGTAAACTGCCGTTAATTTATCTAAGTCAAGCCGCCTTCCCCATCCCCCTGAAAATCTTTTCACGGAAAGGTTTAAGCATCCAACAGCTGAATCTTCCATCTCACAGAAAATCCACAAGAAACATTGAATCAGGTTTCCCAGTGAGAGACTCTGCAGTAAAAAACAGTCTTAGCAGGTTGTAGCAGGTTTCCCAGAGAGAAAGACAAGCAGCCCCCATGCAAGCAGGCCTGTGTGCCTGCTCTCTCTCTCTACACACAGAAAGTAAAGTCAGCATCTGCGCACCCGCTTCTGCCACCTTCAGAGCTCTGACACGGGGCTGGTCTCCCCCCTCCCCATAACCCCCGCATGCAGAGTGCTCACTGGCCGTTTCGAGCACCCATCCCTCGCTGGGTGTGGCCCCGCGAGCTCACGTGCTGGTTCTCTCAGGAATGTTTTGGGGGTTAGGGATCTCTGCTGGCCATTCCGTACTACCTCGTTCACCGCTGTTAGGTCATGTACAGACCTCCACTTTGATTTATCACCTTTCAAGGCATGGAGCAGTCTCATGTTACAAACGCTTTGTGTCTGTTTTAACACTCCTGCCTGTAAAAGACCTGTTATCGTGATCTCTATTCCTTCCTCTGCCTCAGGTTTACATGTCGAGATGCCAGCCCATGCCTATCGTCCCTTACACTATATAACATGTTTGGTTACTCTTTTTGTAAGTATAATATGATGAAGTTATTTTTAAAAGTAACACCAAACTGCTCAAGAGAGACAGATTCCATGTGTGTTTTAGGATTTGCTGTGATCAGTGATGAATTTTAATTTTTTTTTTTTTGCTTAGCTTATTTCTATAACATAGGAGCATTTTGACAAAGGAAAACTCTGTAAATACACTTGTGAATTTAAACGGAGATTTATAAGAAAGCACAGGAGGCTATAGTGAGGTGTGCTTGTTTAACTAGAGGCAGGGTTTAAAAGTGCAGGCAGGTTGTGCATTAGCTCTGACATAATAATTGTATTCTGAACTAAGTGCAGAAGGGCTCCGTTTGTGAAATGCGTAATCGTTCGAATCGGAATCCCGCTGTAACCGGTTGTTTTCTGTATAGATCCGCCTGTTTTTAAAAGTCTGAGGTAACGAAACATTTTTACTTTATAAGCTGCACGCATTTTTCTGTGGTACCGGTTTGTTTATCCGCTTTTTTCACAAAGGTCAGGGATCTTTGCAAGACGGACGTATAAAGTACTCATTTTGCATCGGCGCCCAAGTCACCACGTTCAAGTATGAAGTTCATTTGTTTATCCAGTTCACTTTCCGTAATGTTTAAAAGTACGCTGGAAGCCAGGGGTCTCTGCCGCCTTGGAGCCTTAAGTGTTCCAGGTACAAGGCACATCTTGCACGAGTATT
This sequence comes from Polypterus bichir lapradei, assembly GCA_026402145.1. NCBI lineage: Eukaryota > Metazoa > Chordata > Cladistia > Polypteriformes > Polypteridae > Polypterus > Polypterus bichir. The sequence goes on from JANRMT010062814.1 coordinate 133,961,413, forward strand.
CATATTTGTACTCTCGAACCTATTAAACTAGTAATGAAAGGAATGACCAAGCTTAATAGGGTTCAGAGAGGCCCACCTTTCTGATTTAAAACGTTTTTTCTTTTTAGCGGTAATTTTCTATCGTCAAGTTTTTATAACGGTGCAACGAGCCTTCTTCAGCAGAGGATTGAGTGCGTGTGTTACTGCGGTATGTTTTAAGCTACTTCACCAGGCACAGAGTATCCAATATATTAACACGGTACTAGTCAGGGTCTATTGAGGATCAGGATTTCACTTTCTTTTTTAAATCTGGTACCTCCTTTTTCCATCTTGTGCATTGTTCAGTAAACCTTATTTTTGGTGGGCCAGAACATTTGCTTACAGTCCACTTATTATTATCTTTAAGGGTTTTAACTGTTATATCCTACACATTTGTAACCTTCAGTAGTCCTTTGAAAATGTTTCTGTGACAGTAGTAAGTAGTAACTTAAACATATGGTGCAAAAATCCAGACTACTCACTTTTAAAAGCTCTGCTCTGAATTTCTCAATCCAACCAATGTGTCAGCTTTGGATCCATCTCGCCACTGCAACTGGCCCTTTCTCTTTGTAGGGGGTTGTAGGGCAGCGTTTCTCAACCTTTACGTATTTGCAAGCCGAGTTTTCATAACAGTTTTAATCGCACCCCCTAATGTTTTTTGAAAGTACCCCACTAATACTAATATGTCCTTTTTAAATAAAAGATATATCATAGATGCATATTTTGTTATACCTACTTAACTTTTATCGACATTTATCTAACTCTATATTTATTTTTCTAGTATCAGAATGTAGCTTATTTAATGTGTTTTGGTTTCAATAGATGTATTTTTCATATTTTCGATTCTTGTTTTCTTTTTTTCGCATCTTTGCACCCATCTAGTGGGGCCCGCCCACAGTTTGAGAACCACTGTTGTAGGGTTTTATTTGTAAAACACTCTGCGGCATTTCAAGCTAAATTAGATTCCCTTGGTTATTCAGCTGTCCATCGGTGTTCCGTTTTTGTTATAAATTGTTGTTTATTCTCTTTATTTACTGAGCATTTTATATGATGATTAGAAAACAGTTATCTTGTTCAGGCTTTAATTTAAAACAGCATTTTCATCAACATGTTATAACCACTTTGGTACTCAGGGTGCTTTGTATAATACAAAGTTTTAGAAATTCTGTTAACGCTTGGTAATAGCCTTCCATTTTACATCAGTTATGAACCCCTGAAAAAAAGAACGGTTATAGTAGGTATACTATACACTACAGGGCTGATGATGATTAGGCTTATTTTGGACACGTTAGGCCAGTCAGGATGGAAAATGTTTTTTAGTGAATAGTTACATCATATCTATTATATGTGTTAGCACAAGGATTACAATTTTACTAAAACTGTGAGGTTTATTCTTTCTTTTAGGTAGTCCAGGGTACATAGGACAGCTATCATTGAAAACTGCTTTTCCCCTCTGTTTGTGAAAAAGCACCCTTGGTTTTAGTAGCATTCAGGGTGAAGGGGATGTAAGTGTAAACTGTGATTCCAAGAGTCAACAAGTGTCTGCAGACTTCTTGAATACGAGTCAAATGACCAGGGTTTGTGCAGGGATCACGGTCAAGGGCAGAGTTAAGCTAGACATTATTATTCCAAAATGAAACATTGACTCGCCCATATTACAAATATAAGATAGTAAAAACTAAAATTTACAGATACTAAGTCACAGAGGAGATTAAAAAATTTAAAAACATATTAAGACCGGATCAACAAGGGATCATCCCAAACTCACAGCACACTACAAAAGAACCTACGTGTTCTGCGGTATATTATCAGCTAAACTGTCATCTATTTAGGCAGTTCCACGGGATTGCAAAGAGTTGGGGAAAAACATTATTTAACATAATGCTAGTATGTGGCTAATTAACATTAGCCGGTTATTGTTAGAACCTTATTTGGAACTAAAAGTGAGGCTTGTGTTCCTCCTGATTCAGGAAGAACATTAAATATTGGAGTTTAGAATATGAACTAGACTAGTAGTCTTGATGGTAAGGACATTTGTGCCAAAATAATTAAATAAAGTTAATTATGAAGTAAATAACTACATGAAAAAGTGGAGTTATAAAGGAGTTATTACAATTTGAAAAACTGCTGTGATGTATAAAAAACACTAAAAGGGGACAAAACCAGTATGAAAAGAAACATTTTGAAATAAATAATAAGCTTTTTTTGACATGCGTAGTCTGGAATAGTCTGAATATGTCTTAAAGAGTTAATTTTTAAAAGTTAATTTTTAAAGTTTAAAATTATTAAACCTGAATAAAACACAGAAGTATCATTTAATGATATCAATTAGTGTTAAGTATTATCAAGCACTGGGATCTATTTATAAGGTTTATTTAATTTAATTATAAACAAAATGATCGGTGGCATTTTGCTTTGAAATTAACAATAGTTTGATAAAGCTTTAAGAATTAGAATGCAAAACAAACCTTTACACTATATAACAAATGTTGCTGTTTCAATAGGAGTATTTTGGATCTCTGTTTTATTTTAACCTTTTGACAAGAAGCCCCTGGTCAGGGAAATATACTACATATATTGAAAATGAACAGTGCCGACATACTAACTAAATAGATATAATCTAAGATATTTTAGAATATGGACCTGGGTGCTTCCCCCATGATTCTGACAAACTAAAGGGCCTTCACTTAATTGTCAAACTTCCTGCGGGTGCTATGGATCTTGTAATGGAGAGTGCAAAAGATTCTATAATCTTTACTCTGTAATGGTCCATATGACGAAGATCTAGCGCCTGTTTCCGCAGTGTTAACCAGTCATAGGACATGATGTTCAAAACTCACCTAGGGTTTTTCAAAAGAGATAGGACGAGTACGGCGTGTTCTCTGTATTATCTTTTCTGTATTAACTATCCATGGTGACCATACTCCCGAGACCTTAGGTTTTTTATGCAGAAGTACCTTTCACAGACCCGAATAAGAGACATCCATCAAAATGCTCTTGACACAAAGGAGGCCCAATCAGGCTGGTGGGGTGGGAGTCTCTTTTCAAAGAGTCTTTGCCTCCCCAAGTGGCCAGGATTTGCCGGGCTATAAAAAACTTTTTCATTACTAGTTTAATAGGTTCGAGAGTACAAATATGAATACTCGAGCAAGATGTGCCTTGTACCAGGAACACTTAAGGCTCCAAGGTGGCAGAAACCCCCGGCTTCCAGCGTCCTTTTAAATGCTACAGAAAGTGAACTGGATAAACAAATGAACTTCATACTTGAACGCGGTGACTTGAACGCCGATGCAAAATGAATACTTTACGTCCTTCTTGCAAAGATCCCTGACCTTTGTTAAAAAAGCAGATAAAGAAACCAGTACCACAGAAAAATGCATGTAGCTTATAAAGTAAAAATGTTTCGTTACCTCAGACTTTTAAAAACAGGCGGATCCATACAGAAAACAACCAGTTACAGCGGGATTCCGATTCGAACGATTACGCATTTCACAAACGGAGCCCTTCTGCACTTAGTTCAGAATACTTTTATTATGTCACAGCTAATGCACAACCTGCCTGCGCTTTTAAACCCTGCCTCTAGTTAAACAAGCACACCTCACTATAGTGTCCTATGCTTTCTTATAAATCTCCGTTTAAATGCACAAGTGTATTTACAGTGTTTTCCTTTGTCAAAAGGCTCCTATGTTATAGAAATGAGCTAAGCAAAAATTAAAAATCATCACTGGCCACAGCAAATCATAAAACACACATGGAATAATCTGTCTCTTTTGATTGGTGTGGGGTTACTTTTAAAAATAACTTCATTATATTACTCACGCGTCTAAAATCACCCGCACTTTGGGTTACTATTCTGTATTAAAATAATTACGTTTAGTGAAATGAATGAAAACACCGTTACAATAAGCTCCTGGAGTCTGTCTCTAACCGGTTGTCCAAATGAGAGTTTATAAAGCAAAAATGTTTCATTATCTTAGCTTTTTAAAAACAGGTGGCTCCTGTAGAACTTGACCCCGACACAGACAGACGGACATCGTTTCTTGCACCCAACACACGTTTATTTATAATATTTACAAGTTCAGTGCACTTCTCAGTGCCTCCAGCACCGATCCCCCAAAGTCCAGGCCTCACAGTCCAACTGCCATTCTCCTGGCCGCCTACAGTCCTCTCTCCAGCTCCGTCCTTCTTCCACCCGACTTCCGCCACTGAATGAAGGGAGGCGGCCCCTTATATAGGAACCCGGATGGGCTCCAGCTGCTTCCCGGCATTCCTCCGCAGACACACCCCAGTGTGGCGGAAGTGCCGGCTGCGCAACCGGAAGTCCTCCGGGTGTCCCCTGTCTTCTTCCCCCCAGCACTTCCTGGTATGGTGGAAGTGCTGGGCTCCAGGTTTCTTCAGGCACTGGGGGGCCGCCTGGCGTGGCCCCCATTACAACCAGGGCGGTCGCCCCCTCGTGGTCTGGAGGAGGCCATTACAACCAGGGCGGTCGCCCCCTCGCGGTCTGGAGGAGGTACAAGCCCTCCTCCGGTCCTCCTGGGCGTCCTGGCTGGGCTCCACCCCCAGCCGGATGCCACACTCCGTACAGAGATAGTCCGTTTCGAACGATTACGCATTTCACAAGCGGGGCCCTTCTGTAAGTAGTTCAGAACACTTTTATTATGTCAGAGTTAATGCACAACCTGCCTGTGCTTTTAAACCCTGCCTCTAAACAAGCACACCTCATTATAGCATCATGTGCTTTCTTATAAATCTCTGTTTAAATGCATAAGTGTATTTACAGTGTTTTCCTTTGTCAAAAGGCTCCTATGTTATAGAAATGAGCTAAGCAAAAAAAAAAATTAAAATTCATCACTGACCACAGCAAATCCTAAAACACACATGGAATCTGTCTCTCTTGAGCAGTGTGGTGTTACTTTTAAAAATAACTTCATTATATTCTATTTTATAGAAATGAGCGAAGCAAAAATTAAAAATCATCACTGGCCACAGCAAATCCTAAAACACACATGGAATTTGTCTCTCTTGAGCAGTGTGGTGTTACTTTTAAAAATAACTTCATTATACAGGGTGTCCCACTCAGGAGTACAACTTTAAAAATGCAAATTACTCTGCAACGCGTGCATGTATCATCATGCAATAAGGTTCAAAATATTCCTTGTTTAATGAAGAATTGATTCTGTGTCATAAAGAGGCGGGCACTATAGCGGGCACCGCTGTGGCGGCCCCGAATGTGGCAGCGGCCGGGCTACGCCACCCAGGCGCAGACGACCGTCTAGCCCCAGACACCAACCCTGCAGTGTGGCTAAAGCAAGCATGCAATACTTGTCCATATTTGACGAATTTGTGAAACAACTGGACGACTATGAACTTCAAGAAGGTTACTTCCAACAGGACGGGGTAAGTGCCATACCTCTCATGCCATTATGGAAGAGATCCGATCGTTTTTTGGAGACAGGGTGATCTCGAAAGGTTTTTTGGCCACCTCGATCGCCCGATTTAACTCCCCCAGATTTTTTTCTATGGGGATATTTAAAGGGCAAGGTTTATGCAAGCAAACCCAGGACCATCGAACAACTGAAAGCAAACATCAAGCGTGAAATTGCTGCCATCGACAGTGACATGTTGCAGAGGACATTCCCAAATATGGAGCGTCGTGTTTCCTTGTGCGCGGGCGTTGGGGGAGGACATTTTCAGCACCTTTTGTAATGTGGACTTGTTTTCCACTAAATACAGGTATGTTCAGTTCTTACAGCTCGCCTTTACGTTCACGCGTTTGCGAGTAATTCGCATTTTTAAAGTTGTACTCCCGAGTGGGACACCCTGTATTATACTTACAAAAAGAGTAACCAAACATGTTATATAGTGTAAGGGACGATAGTCATGGACTGGCATCTCGACATGTAAACCTGAGGCAGAGGAAGGAATAGAGATCACGATAACAGGGCTTTTACAGGCAGGAGTGTTAAAACAGACACAAAGCGTTTGTAACACGAGACTGCTCCATGTCTTGAAAGGTGATAAATCAAAGTGGAGGTTTGTACATGACCTAAGAGTGGTGAACAAGGTAGTACGGACTGGCCAGCAGAGATCCCTAACCCCCAAAACAGTCCTGAGAATACCAGCAGGCGAGCTCGCAGTGCCTCACCCAGCGGGGGACGGGTGCTCGAAACGGCCGGTGAGCACTCTGCACACGGGGGTTATGGGGAGGGGAGGGGAGGGGGGAGACCAGCCCCTTGTCAGCGCTCTGAAGGCGACAGAAGTGGGCGTGCAGATGCTCACTTTACTTTCTGTGTGTAGAGAGAGAGAGCAGGCCTGCTTGCATGGGGGCTGCTTGTCTTTCTCTCTGGGAAACCTGCTTCATTGCTAAGACTGTTTTTTATTGCAGAGTCTGTCACTGGGAAACCTGATTTAATGTTGCTTGAGGATTTTCTGTGAGATGGAAGATTCAGCTGTTGGATGCTTAAACCTTTCCGTGAAAGGATTTTCTGGGAGATGGGGAAGGCGGCTTGACTTAGATAAAGTAACGGCGGTTTACAAGTGATAAAGCAAAGGTTAGATATATATTTTAAATAATAGATACAGGGGTTCTTACCCAAAGCAGTATAGGCCGGAGAGGCTATAAGGTAGCTCGGCCCGGCTGGAACACTGGGACCTCGGTCATAGACTCCATTTCCCACTCAAAGTCTTTAGAAAATGCTTCGCTGTTTTATACAGCACTTTCAGAAGGGAGCACACATCCTCCGGAGACAGGACTGGGAAGTGTGGGGAGGCCGGCTGTCAGGTGCTGCCTGACCTTGGGTGGGGGGGGTGCAAATGAGGTGCGATCTCGCTTGGCTGCCTCAGCCTGTGTCTGAGCTCTGTTAGTTTGTCAGCTTGCCACAGCAATAGGCACATTGAGAGAGAAAGAAATCAGGCAGCCCCTGCGAGCATGTCTCAGTGTGCCTGATTTCTTTCTCTCTCGATGTACCTATTGCTGCGGCAAGCTGACAAAAGAATCTGTCTGTGACATGGAAAAAGCCTGGAGCTGCAAGTCATAAAGCAAAGATTAGATAGATATTTTAATTTCGTGTTAATAAAAATGCTTTGCTTTTTATACGCCACTTTCAGAAGCACTTTCACAAGGGAGCACACGTCTGTGCTTCTCGAGGTAAAGGCTGTAACATGCTTGGGCTTGTCTTGGAGAGAGGGGGGCTGGGAAGTGGGTGGGAGCGGTGGTAAGTTCAAGGAGGGGGCAGACATCCATCAAACTGCCCTTGACAGTTTACTGGGGCAAACAGGTGGGTGTGGGGTGGGATTGGGTTCAAGGAGGGGGCAGACATCCATCAAACGGCTCTTGACAGTTTCCTGGGGCAAGCAGGTGGGTGTGGGGTGGGAGTGGGTTCAAGGAGGGGTCAGACATCCATCAAACTGCTCTTGACAGTTTGTTTAACCAATCAGGTGCAGGGGCGGGCTCAAGGAGGGGGCAGACATCCATCAAAATCCCCTTGACAGTTTCCTTTACCAATCAGGTGCAGGGGGCTGGTTCAAGGAATGGACAGGGGGCGGGTACAGGGTGTCATTCACCAAGCCGCTGCCAGGGGGCGGGGCTTCCCTTCACATCCACCAATACGCCGTCATATCACGTGGAGGGGCGGGGCCTATGTCTAATGTCATAAATGGGTGGGGACGAAGGTCATTAATCATTTTGATTGACAGTTTGACAGTATGTCCCTGCCTAATACTACTTCCCAGCCTCATAAAGGATTTTGTGCTGCATTGAAATAAAAGTCACATTAAGTCAAACTGAAACTTCACATTTTCATAGACTAATCCATATCAGACTTAATTCTAATGTATCACACAGATCCACATCATCTTTGGTGTACCATTGACATTCTGTATATAGGTAAATCCCAAGTAAAAACTTCAAAACACCACACTCATGTTAGCAAATAAAAAAAGCTGTTAGTCGCTTAAAATATGTAAACTGCGTAAACTAAAATTTATCAACAAACTTTTCAAAGAGTTTGCTACTTGCTCTATGCAGCTTTTCCAAATAATTCAGTTACTCTTCTCTAACAGAGTCTGTTCATTTTTCCTCTTTTAGCAATGTGTTCGTGCACATTATTCCTAAAATGCTAATACCTGTTGGAGTCCTTTACAGTGCTATAGATGTCCATGGTTGCACTTGAGAAAATAAGGACAGGTCTTCTTTCATTTTAATTTTCAATACATTATTGAAAACCAGAATCAATAATCAATAAACCAGAATCAGCAAATCCCTCAAAAATGGTCCCGTCTTTAAAATTGTTTAAGTGTGTTAATGAAGACTTGTAAATTTAAATTCAATGTTACTTAATTATCAACATTATTTGTCCATGACATTTCAGGTAATGAATTTGGTGTGTCTTACTGTTAATACATTTACTGTGAATTGAATAAGACTGTTAAACATATCTTTTTAAGATACTTTCCCATATCTCAAGAGTTTTTTTATTGAAATTATAAAAAAAAAAAAAAAAAAAAGAAAAAGAAAACATCAGCCTACTGTTTTCTGTCTCTTCACTGCAGCCTTGGCCAACAAGAATTACAATGAGCCTATGACTTCAAATTTCCAATTTTCACTTTAAAACATTGTTATTCTGGGAACAAGTAACAAAATCGGGTAAAATGTTATCCAGCGCAACATGAAAAAAATAGGTGCAACACTGTATCAAATGTTTTCTCCTGATTTCTGTCAAATAGCACATGCTTATAATGCTGCATATTTTTCAGCTCCCACACCATACTTTTCTAAATTTCAGCTAAGTTAGAGTACAAATACTCCCAAGTCTAAGACAAGCCCAAGACAGCTGAAAAAATTCTCGAGTCAGGACTTGAGTTCAAGGCCAGACTCGAGTACTAAAATGCTACTATAAAGAGATATGTAAAAAACCTTACTAATTGATTTAAGAAGCCTGACTTAATAAAGCTATTGGTGGATCCCATATCAGTAAGGGCTTAAGACCCTAATGTGTCACAAACAGTATGAGGCACTGCAAGACTATTATATGAAGCAATTATTGTTGGTACCTACTTCATCCAGTTATAAGTACATATTTTTCTTTTAAAATATATTTAGGATATGCTATAACCCTATGCCTGAAAGCACTGCTACAAAAGCACAACTTTTTTACCTAACATTGTTCAGCAGAGCAAATAATTGCCTCTTGAGATTTACTAGACTTAATCATCCCCTTATAACTCTGAGATAAATTAGCTACTGTACTTGGAGTGGTTACTGCAAATTAGAATGAGGTCAATGTAGCAGCTCAAAACCTGAATCAGTTACCACCTTAGGGTTCCTGCACTGAACACCACAAGGCATGTCAAGAGTTCAAAGTCAAATCTGAGCCAGAATATACTGGGAAATGTAAAAGTTATCAAGCAACAATTTTGGTCTAAAGAACCAGGAAAAGCCAACAAAACCGATAAAGCCAGAACAGTAAGCAGTAATCAAAGTCAAAGAAAAAAATTGCAAAAATCTAGCACTGTCAAAAGGAAACAGCAATGTCCATGTCCTTGCCCTCTGGGCTTTGGGGTGGGGAAGTCCAGAAACCTTGCAATAACTGTTGGACAAATTGCTATAGCCTTGTAATGCTTATAGTGCTGCCTATCTAAATGATAATATTACTTTTCCAAAACCTGGAAAGAACAAATACACCACCTGCCTGGATTAACAGGGTATAAATGATAAATCATGATCTCCCAATAGGGCTCCACGTTTAACTGGTCCCACACATTACAGAACACAGAGTACTCTAAAAACTTTGAAACACTCTATGAAACTGTAAAACAGTACAAACATTTTGTGACCAAAAGAGGGCCTAGACTTTTGTGCCTGTGCTGATTTCTCCTAACCTATCCCATCCATTCTTCTCCAGATGGACAAAATCAGCAAGAATGGCATGTTAAGTGAGATTGCCAGTGGTGCAAATTTCCCTGTAGCATATCTCAGCTGGAAACTGCTGGATCCAGAGTCAATGTCTATAAAGGTGAAGACAAAAAGCACTTGCTATTAAATGGGACATTTACTTACACTCCACTTATGGAGTTGCCTGCTTGGTTGAGAGTTAACCTTGATTACTAAGAATGCAACATTGTAGTAAAGTGGAACCCACAAAGATGTGAAACTTCAACTAAATTGCTGGTTTTAAGACCTTCAGTTATACAAAATTAAAATGGTGCACAAAAAAGAAAACTTTTCATAGCAATGCTGGAATCCTCTGTCACGTCATAAGTAGAAAATTTGTGAGTCTAGGGGACTAACTATAGCTTTATATGAGGGAAGGCTTTTAGACCATGGCTAACCACATTTCTGTTTTCACCCATGAAGAATACTGAAGATTTCACTTCCACTCTCAAGATAACACCATCCATTTAGGTCAGAAAAGGATAAAATAAAAATAAAAATAACATTGTTATCTGGCAGAATATCAGGAAGTTGTGATTATGGAGGTGAACCTGTAATAACCATCTCAGTGTGTGATGTACGTAAAGCTGTTCATAATGTGAATGCCAGGAAAGCTGCAGGTCCTGACAGTATCTCTGGGCAAGTTTTGTGTTGCTGTACTGATCAATTTACTGAAGTTTTTACTGTTATCTTCAGTGAGTTGCTAGCTCAGTCTGTGGTGCCAACATGCTTAAAAAGATACACCTTAATCCTGGTACCAAAAAATAATAATCCCGCTTGCCTAAATGACTATCATCCTGTCGCCCTAACATCTGTAGTCATGAAGAGTTTGAGAGGCTTATTAAAAACTATATTTACTCCTCCATCTCCAGGTCCATTGATCTGCTGCAGTTTGGAAACAGAGGATACTACCTCCCATGTATTGCATAAAACTCTCACACACATAGACAGAAAACCTGGAAATTATGCAAGACTGCTGTTCATTGACTGCAGCTCAGCCTTCAACACAATTGTGCCTCACAGAATGTTCACTAAGATGAAAGACCTGGGCCTGAACACTCTCCTCTGTAAATGGATGCAAGACTTTTTGACAGGCAGACCACAGGTGGTCAGAGTGGGAAAACACATCTCTGATGCCTTCTTTAACACTGGAACCCCACAAGGATGTGTTTTAAGTCCCCAGCTGTACTCTATATATATCCATGACTGTGCAGCCACATTTAGCTCTAATTCCATAATAAAGTTTGCTGATGACACTGTGGTGCTGGGTCTCCTCTCAAATAATGATAAGGCAGCAAACATGAAGGAAGTAGAGAACCTGGCTTCATGGTGTCAAGCAAATAGACTACAGCTAAATGTCTGTAAAACCAAGGAGCTGGTTGTGGACTTTAGCAGGAAGCAGCAGCGGTCCTACACCCTGCTGACCATCAATGGGATCTTAATGGAGAGGGTAAACATCTTCAAATACCTTGTAGCTAATATCTCAGAGGATTGGAGCTGGACTTTGCACACACAAGCACTGGTCCCAAAGGCAAGACTGAGGTTATATCATTTGAGGCAGTTCAGAAAATGTAGGGCATCTCCAGTGATACTTATTACTTTCTATACAGGAGTTATAGAAATCATACTAACCCAGAGCATCACATTCTGTTATGGCAGCTGCTCAGCTCAAGACTGCAAAGCCCTGCAGAGAGTGATTAAAACAGCAAAGTGTCTCACCAGTTTTGATCTGCCACAAACCCCAAAGATATTTACAATAGTAGATGTAGAACCAGAGCAGTTAAATTATTAAAGATCCTTCACACCCCTTGAATTGCCTGTTCAGCCTACTGAACTCAGGAAGATATTTCTGTAATATTATGGCCAAAACTGAAAGCCATAAAAGGAGCTTCTACCCTCAGACTATAAAACTAATTAATCAGGACATGCCACTGCAGCTCAGTCCTTATTTATCTTTATCTAGTATTTTTTTCACTTATTGACATAATACCTCTATCATATTCTCTGTTTATGTTATCTGTGTCTACATGATCTATTACTTATATTATTTATGTAATGCACAGTCTGTTGAGCTAATCAGGGTTACATTTCACTGTATATCGTACATGTATAGTAGTCTATGTGATGAATAAAATGAATCTTGAATCTAGAAAATTCAGTTGCAAGGTCTAACAATGTCAAAACTTAGGTTGAGTTTTTATTATTGTCAATAGCAATAAAACAGTTTTTCTTTCCCCATGTTGGATACCAGCACTTTAACATGTCTTTCTGTTTCTTATTGCACATTGTTTACATTTGTTTTTATCTTTAAACTTAAATTGAAACAGTCACATATTTCTGTCTTTTAACAGTGAAAAGTACTCCAAAGCAACTGCAGCAGGTAAAAGCAGTTAACTAGGGGATGCAAATTTCTTTCAGAAAACAAAAAAGAAAATGTATTTCTTGGAAATAAGGAATACAACCAGAAAACAAAAGTAAACAATTCTGAGCACTGTAGTCTGTTTTTCTTAATCAGAAAAATCATGGTCAGGAAAGAACTGTTAAGAGTTATTCACCAAAATTCTACAATACAAGCAAAGTCAACAGGCCAAGATGAAGACAGACTCAAAAATGGAATACCAAGATATTGAAAATGAAGTGTTCAAGGAATGTTATTTTTTTTTAAATTGAATCTCAGACAAGCAATTTGAGCAGTTGTACTGCAATTTATTAGCCTGTATCAGAAGGTCTGGCACTAGCAAACAGACCAGGGGCCTCATGTATAAACGGTGCGTATACTCAAAAATGTTGCATACTCCCGTTTCCACACTCAAATCACAATGTATAAATCCTAAACTTGGCGTAAAGCCTCGTACATTTTCAAGCCAGCTAAATGCTTAGCGTATGCAAGTTCTCCGCTCGGTTTTGCAAACTGGCAGCACCCAACATCAAAGCAGTGCTTCTGCTCCAGTCTGGCTTCCCTTTCTTTTTTAGATCCAAATCCCTGACGCGGCTTTATCATATACACTGAAATTAACCGCATATTGTTTATTAGTTTAAGACATCTGATTGTAATTAACCTGTAACAATATAACGGTCCACAGAATGACCAAAGTATTCCAAATACCTTAGCTGCTTTAGCGTTGCTACTCTCACTGCACGTTCTTTTTCTTCTTTCAGCTGCTTCCATCAGGGATTGCCACAGCGGATCATCTTTTTCCATATTACTCCCACTCCACCACTCGGTGTATTTATATCACTGTATCTGAGTATGGAATCAGACTGGAAAAAGAATTATCGGTATACAGCATCAAGCACACGCTGCCCCAGCTATGCTGTCTTTTGAACTGCTCCCATACAGCAAACACTTCAGAGCCTTTCCTGTAGGCCATTCAGCCCAACAAAGCTCGCCAGTCCTATTCACTTATTTCTCTCTATTATAAAAAGAAATCCTGTCCTGGAAAGCAAATGCAAGGCTACGATACGTGATCTTCTCGGAAGACATTTAAAAGACCCGCGAGATGAAAGAGACTTGCCACGGTGCGTCTCACGGGAACATAGAATGAGATTCTTGCAAGACACGCCCTACTTACAAGTAATATCAACAAATAAGACCATGGCCAGAAAAAAACAAATCAGTAGTGTAAAGGCAGTCACACAGCACACACAACTCCAGGGCTCTCAGTGCATGTAAAGTGTATAAGGTCAATACGGTAGAAATGAATAGGGTAGAAATGAAATGTCGACAACTAAACGAAGAAGAATGAAAAGCACGGAGAAAAGAGACCTATGGCCACAGAGTGTCTTGCTGGGGACCTTAAACATGGGACTTTGTGCCAGGATCGTCTCGCGATGACGTGGAACATGAGATTCTTGCAAGACACGCCCTACTTACAATCAATATCAAATAAGACGAGAGGCAGCAAAACATTCAGTCATCTAAAGGATTTGAGCACACACAGATTCAGGGCTCTCAGCGCATATAAAGCGGCTCAGAATTAAAAGACAAAGAGAAAAAGACAAAGTAGAACTTCATAAAGACGTTTACAAACATTGGCGCTAAACACATGCAGAGCAGGTTAGAGATTATGAAAGCAGTAAAATTAGAAAGGCCCAAAAAAAAAAAGTTGGCGCTATACACATGTGGAGAAAGTTAAAGGATATTAAAGTAGGAAAATTAGAAAATATAAAAAAAGAAAGTAAAGATCGCAGTAGCGCAAACAAACAAACTGCCTCATTTAACTATGCACCAGTCTAGCTTTAGTTTTGCACAATAATCACTACACTATTGCACCTTAACACTTAATTCTACTTTATTCACATAATTTTACTTATTTATTATGTTCTACTATACTGTTATCTTTCAATCTATGACTTTTTGCTAATCTAACTGATATTCTTGTAGCTTTGCACAGTTTTTGATAAGCGGATCAGGGTGCATTTCACTGCATGTTATCCTGTATAACTATGCATGTGACAAATAAAGAATCTTGAGAATTTCAAAAAACGGAGTTTAGCGCACATGCATTTATTGGTTACTTTGTAAAAAAAATTATTAACTGCTGATGATGTAAATCTTTTTATCTGTGCTGGTACAAATTATGGTACAAAGTCATTAAACACGTCTCACTGACCTCATTTAAAAGATTCAGCATATTGGGACTCGCAAGATTACAAATATTGTTTTAACAGAAGTTCAAAGAAAAAAAAATCTTAAAAGTGTGTATTTGGAAAACCAAACACTGGAGTTGGCGAGCGAAGTGAGCAGGGGGCAAAGCCCCCCAGTCTTCCAAAAGAACATCAAGTCGAGTTTTGAGAGTCTACTCAAAAGTCTTACTGTCTACAACACTACCTGGTAGCTTATTCCAAGTGTCTATCGTTCTTTGTGTAAAGAAAAACTTCCTGATGTTTGTGAGAAATTTACCCTTAACAAGTTTCCAACTGTGTCCCTATGTTCTTGATGTACTCAATTTAAAATAGTAGTCTGGATCCACCATACTAATTCCCTTCATAATTTTAAACACTTCAATCTTGTCACCTCTTAATCTTCTTTTGCTCAAACTGTATAGGCTCAGCTCTTTTAATCTTTCCTCATAATTCAACCCCTGTAGACCTGGAATCAGCCTAGTCACTCTTCTCTGGACCTGGTAGCCTGGAGACCAAAACTGCACACAGTACTCAAGAGGAGGCCTCACCAGTGCATTATAAAGGTTGAGCATAACCTCCTTGGACTTGTACTCCACACACCGTGCTGTATAACCTAACATTCTATTAGCCTTTTTAATGGTTTCTGAACATTGTTGGAAAGTCGATAGCTTAGACTCCACTATGACTCCTAAATCCTTCCCATAAGGTGTACTCTCAATTTTCAGACTGCCCATTGTGTATTCAAACCTAACATTTTTACTTCCTATGTGTAATACTTTACATTTACTGACATTAAATTTCATCTGCCACAAATCTTCCCAAGCTTGTATGCTATCCAAGTCCTTATGTAATGCTATAACGGATTCCAAATTATCTGCTAATCCACTTATTTTGGTATCATCTGCAAACTTGCTTGTTACTTATATTTCTATCTAAATCATTTATATGTATTAAAAATAGCAGTGTCCCTAGCACTGACCCTTGTGGAACACCACTTTTAATATCAGACAAATCTGAAGAGGTTCCTCGCACCATCACCCTCTGCTTCCTGTGTCTGAGACAGTTCTGCACCAATTTAAAAACATCACCCTGAACTCGCACTTCTTTTAATTTGATGCCCAACCTCTCATGTGGCACCTTATCAAATGCTTTCTGATAGTCAGGATAAATAGTAGCATATGCTCTACTTTGATTGTATCCTTTTGTTGCCTCCTCATAGAATTCCAGCATGTTAGTAAAACACAACCTCCCTTTCTAAACCCATCCTGACTGTTCAGAATAACTCCTTTCCTTGCCAGGTGTTGCTCAATCTTATCCTTAATAATTCCTTCCATTAATTTTCCTGTGATGCATGTTAAGCTTACTGGCCTATAGTTGCTTGGATCTGCCCTGTCACCATTTTTATATAATGGGATGATATTTGCCATTTTCCAATCCTCTTCGGAATTAATGTGCAGCGACTTTCTAAAAATATGTGTCAAGGGTTTATATATGTACTCACTAGCCTCTTTAAGAACGCAATGATAAATATTATCTGGTCCTGGTGATTTTTTTGATTTCAGTTTATTTAATCTGAGCTGCAATTCCCCTTTTACAATTTCTAAATCCCTCAGTACCTCCTTAGTAGTTGTGGTTGCCTCTGGGAGGTTATCCACTTGCTCACTTGTAAACACCTCAGAAAAATGTAAGTTTAGGGCATCCGCTATTCCATTGTGTGTATCTTTTAATTCCCTTTTACTATTTCTGATACATTTGACCTCCTCCTTGACTGTTCTTTTACTACTAAAATACTGAAAGACTTTTTTAGGGTCTTCTTTTGCTGCTATATTCCTCTCAGAATGTCTTTTAGCCTCCCTGATATCCTTCTTAATGGTTGCCCTCATGTTCTCATACACTCTACGATTCACTTTGCAATCATTAGTCTTATATGCCTTATAAAGCAATTTTGTCCTTTGCAACTTCTTTTTTAAATCTTTATTAATCCACCGTGGAGTTTTTAAAAATTTCCAATTAATTCCAAATTTAGGTATGTATCTGTATCTGCTCCTTCACTGTCTCCACACTTAAAAGCTTATCCCAGTGTATCCTACTTAGACATTGTTGCATCTGGTCAAAATTAGCCCTACGAAAGTCCAACTTAACAATTTTAGTCTTTGCATCTGCACTCTTACAAAATACTGAGAACTGTATTATATTATGGTCGCTTGACCATAGTGGTTCAATCACCTCTACACCCTCAATTCTATCTTTATTATTACAGAATACTAAATCCAGACAGGCTTCACCCCGTGTTGGTGCTTTAACATGCTGTGCTAAAAAACAGTCACTGATTACTTCTAAAAACTCCTGCTCTTGTGCTCCTCCATCTGCAAGGTTATCCCAGTTAATATTTGGATAATTAAAGTCCCCCATGTCTATAAAATCTCCCTGTAAACATGCCTTTTTGATATTACTAAAAAGATGTGTGTTGAAATTACTGTCTGAATTGGGTGGTCTATAACATACTCCTAAAATAAGACCCCTTTCCCTAATACTTTCCAGGCAAAGCCACATTTCCTCACTAAGATGGGGGTCATCATTCAACTGAAGAGGGCTTACATTTAAATTCTGTTTGGCATAAACAGCAACACCACCTCCTTTTCTGTTCTGTCTGTTCTTCCTAAAAAACGTGTATCCCTCTATGTTACTCTCATCCCCATCTTTGTTATTTAGCCAGGTTTCCGTCATTGCTATAATATCATAATTATGCTCTGCTACATAAAACTCCAACTCACTTACCTTATTTTTGATACTTCTAGCATTAAGGCAAGCTATTTTTAATGTGTTACTGTACTCCTTCTACAGTTAAATGTTTGCTTAGAATTTACATTACATTGACATCACGGTACAAAAACAGTTTCTTCTCAAGAGCTCTAAACACACTCAATCAGTTCAAGTGCTCCTTGTAGAACTGCTAGTATTTAGCACAATTACCTTAACTGTAAACTTGCGATACAATTATAATATTGCACAACCTGAGCCACTTTATAAAGAGCATATTTACATAGGATGACGATATCATTTTTAAGATGAAATGCAGCAAAATATCTTTATTACATTATACAGATAAAATGTTAACATTATTTAAATAATCTATATTGTTAATAATTAAACATGTGAGGATATAGTGTCGCAGCTCTGTATTCTTGCTGGGACTGGCGCAACACTGGATGGATAGATGGATAGAATAATTAAACATGTACTACAAAGATATTTCAGTGTTCCTTAAAAGTTTTGAAGAATTGTCGTTCTAAGCCTACAGATGGCTCAACATCTTTTACAGAGCTGATTGTATGGCAATTGATTACTTGGAGAAAGAAAAGGAAGGAAAGAAATTGGAGCTTAGTAAGTTTGAAAGAGATAGTACTGCTGCAGTAAATTATTACATTGAAGGTCGCGCATGGTGTATCAAGCATCTTGTGGGAGGCAGGAACAATCTCTGGACGAGGCGCCAGCTCGTCACTATCACTGCACCACCGTGTTCCCATGTTTAATAACATTCTTTAATTCCTATCATCATGAAAATGATAACAAGTATACATCTCAGTATTTTAATTATTTAGAGAGCTCTAATATCACGAATGTAATGGATTCTGTGTCCTGTCAGAGAAAGAGAAAGCTGTTTAAGAATCACATAGTGATTCACATACATACAGTAGAGCACATAGAAGAACCAATACAATACAAAGCATTTAACGTGCTACTTTAGTTACAATGGTATTTGAGAAACAAGTAAATTAAAGATTTTAAGATGAAGTTTATGATATTCTACATTCATGACAAAATAAACTACATGATTAAAGTGGAAATTTTGAGATTAAAGTTCCGTGCTTTTTTACCCCAATGTGTGCCAATTTTTTTTTCTTTTCTCTGTACCCTAATAAGCTTTCATATGACACACTCAGACAGTGGGCTACGACTCGCCTTTTCACGGCAACTTTGATATCTAACAACTGCTTTTTTATTTCAGGCACTGTGCGACTTTGTGAACTTGAGCTTTCAAGTTTCTCCGACACTCTATATCACTCGATCAACTTCCTTTTGTTGTTTATACCACTGTTTAAACCAACAAATAGTATGTTTTTCCTTGCCTCCACTTGGTATTCGCTGAAATTCTTCTATTTTCCGCTGTACTTTTGCCACTGTCTTTTCACAGAACACGAGCTTAAGGGCTTTTTATATTGATTTGCATATTCAAAGAGGCATAATTCTGGGAGGAGCTTGGGAGTGGCAGCAGGCGCGTGTATGTGCGTTACTTTTCACACTGACCGGGATTTATGTAGCGGAAGAACATGGAAGTTGGTGTTCGCACAGATTTATGCATCTGGATTTTTTTAGTGCGTATGAACATTTCTGCTTTTGTCTGTACGCGATGTTTTAGTGTTACAGGTTAGGTCCCATAACAACCATTATGCCCCCATGTCTGTAGTGGTTTCAAAGTGGTGATGTGAAACAGTTAACATTTAAGCAAAATATAATATAAAAGCTTTCAATAAAAGCTAACAGAACAAGATGCATAAAAGAACAAGATGCAGAGGGCAGAAAGATATGGAAGAAGATGATCCGCTGTGGCGACCCCTAACAGGAGCAGCCGAAAGAAGAAGATAAAATAAAAGCTTTCTGATAAAGGAAATAAAATTCAAACACATATATGAAAATAAACATCTAAAATAAAAATTGAAAAATTTTTGTCAATTAAAAAAAATTTATTCAAGACAAAAATTTTGTGAGCAGTGAAAGACTCATCAGTAATTATAGCAAATGTCCATTTGCTGAAAACATGTTCACTTTGAATAAACAGTCCATGCTGACAATACAATACTGTACATGCTATTTTTCTATTTTTATCTGAAAAAATAACATTCCATACAATCAAGTTTAACTTATACAACAAAATAATATTCCACACTTTTAACTCATACAACAAATGACTTCATAGTTAAACTAAAAAGCATCAGAAACTTAAAAAAAGAAAGCAGGATCAAAAACAGACAAAACCTAACAAAACTGAATTCAGCCCCCACCCGACAGAAAGGGAAAAGAGCCAACAGCATGGGCAAAACTTTATATGGAAAAAAAAAAACAAAGAGGGAAAAATGTCCTTTTTCCATTGATATAAATGCTTAGTCTAAAATTTTATTAATTGAATCTTGACATATTTTAAAAAATGTTTCAAGTATATCCTCTATGCAAGAATTTGTTTTTTTTTCCCAATTGCAATTAGTATACATACAATGTGTGTTGGGATTCTTCCAATACTAGGAAGATAAGCCTGCTAGTAATGCAGTATATAGGCAATTACAATCAATTTGTACTTCTCCACTTTAAGCCCATCTGGGAGTACATCAAACACACTCATTAATAGGTTTGGAGTGAATGTGTCACAAGGCCTGTCTGATAAGCACTTAAAGATTTTTGTCCAGAATAATTTTAATTAAGTGCACTTTTAAAACATGTAGCCCAGTGAGGCTGGAGCTAGACTGCAATGTTCTTGCCCAGGATAAATGGGATTGATGAAATATATATTTTTTTCAATATTATTGAATTTATTAAAAGCAAGTAACATTCCATACAAGCAAGTAAAACTTGACAAAACTAAATTCTATTCATGAGAAAGAGAGGGCCAACAGCCAGAGTAAAACATTAAGAGTAGAAAAAAGGGAAGAGAATACTTTTTTCCAATAAAAATGCTTATTCTAAAATGTTATTAATTAGATCTAGCCATGTTTTAAAAACCTTTTGAACAGATCCGCTAAGTAAGAATCCGATTTTTTCCAATTTCAAAAAGTATATCACATAAGTTATCCACTGACTTAAAAGAGGTGAGCTAGGATTCTTCCAGCTGAGCAAGATAAGTCTTCGTGCTAAAAGTGAAGTAAAGGCAATTACAGTTTATTTGTCCTTCTCCACTTTAAGCCCATCTGGGAGTACACCAAACACAGTTATCTTTAAGATGTTTTTATATATTATAGAAATGTTGTCCTCTCCTCAAGACTGATTAATATTTCTTAGAAGTAGGTGTGTGGTGAGGAAAATTGGGCAGATTTTGTTTGGCAAAGTTTCTAATTTGGAAATAGTGGAAGCATTGTGTTGATGGGAAGCAAATTTTGGAGTATAATTGTTTGTAGGAAGATGCAAAGCCATTATCTATACAGTGATCCCTCGCTATATCGCGCTTCAACTTTTGCAGCTTCACTCTATCGTGGATTTTAAATGTAAGCATATCTAAATATATATCACAGATTTTTTCCTGTTCGCGGATTTCTGTGGACAATTGGTCTTTTAATTTATGGTATATGCTTCCTCAGTTGCTTTGTCCAGTTGATTTTGTTAAACTGAAATAAACATGACGTTTAATTGTTGATAACA
Source organism: Polypterus bichir lapradei (assembly GCA_026402145.1). Lineage (NCBI taxonomy): Eukaryota > Metazoa > Chordata > Cladistia > Polypteriformes > Polypteridae > Polypterus > Polypterus bichir. Next base: position 133,982,396 of record JANRMT010062814.1, read on the forward strand.
TTTATTAGAGGCGCTCAGCAGCTTCCTCGCTCCGTCTCCTCCCGAACACACACACCAAAAAAAAAAACCTCCCACCAGCCCCTCGCATAACCTCCGTCCCCCCTTCTCCCGGAAGCACATACGCTGGGTTAAATAGTGCAGGTGAGATGTGATATATTAACAATCTCCCATATAATTTTTTTACAACAAAAACAACAAAAGAATAAAAGGGGGAAACATATGTAACAAAGTCCTTGGTTACCATAGTAGAACAATAAAGGCCACAGCAAACACAACAAAACAGTAGTTACATATACAATTGAAAGTGCATAGGCTTGGAATATAGCCCCTTTATTTTTATTAAATGTTTTGATAAGACAGTTTTAGATAAGATTTCAATAGTACCATAGCCCTTCGCTGAGTACTTTTAATAACATGAGTGCAGATGCTCCCCTTTTTGTAAGACAATCAGCAAGTTGAGTTTTTGTGTCCAACCAGAGAACCTTCTTTATTTTTTTACTCTGTATGAGCTCCTTTATACTGCTTATTTCCAGTCTAAGTCTTTTCTCAGTGACCTGTTTTGTTGACTTAAGAGCATCAAACAGAGAGTGATTGTCTGTCACACAGACCAAAGGGGGAGCATTCAGATCAGTATTTCCAGTAGTAAGCTCAGAAAAGAGAGTCGCCAGAAAGATAGCATTATCTATTCCATCTGACAGGGCTAGAGTTTCCCCTGCCAGAGTGCTCCTCACCACACGTCTAATTCTCTTAGACTGCCAGAAGAAGGGAGAAAACTTCCCTCTTTCTCCCATGAGACCAATTAATATTCCCAATTGTGTACCCCCATCAGGAAGATTTCCTAGGGAGGCATCACTGAAAACTGTCAGATTCAGAGCATCATTGTTTCCCAAATGCTGAAACCTGAGAGTGACTTTTTCAGATTTAAGCTTTCTAATGACCTTATTTATATATTTGACTCCAGTCTGCTTACATCAAACATGATGTCTGGTCTGGTTTGTTTTGCAACCCACAATATATGTCCAATTTTTGACCTAAGTTGCTCTTTTTCAGTCTCATTAACAGAGGCATCTCTCTGCAGGGCACGCGCTGCTTGTAGGGGAATTGGCTGTAAGTTTTCAATGTAACTATGCTGATGAACATGAATTTCACCATTAAAAGTAACAAAGTCCATTCCCACATAGCAGAAATTTTCATGTTCCTCACGCCCCACCTGAAATGCAGACTTAAGCGTAGGGATTACATCTTTTGAGAAGTTTTGTGAGCTTGCCCAAAGAATATCATCAACATGACATGCAAGTACTCCAGTAACCTTACACTGCTCATCCAACCAGTAGAATACTGCTGGATCTACTTTGGACATTTTACCACCTGTACTCAGCATGATTTCTTTCACCTTATTGTACCAATACAGTGATGCATCAACAAGGCCGTAAACACACTTGTTGAGTTTCCATAGAGTATTTTTCTTTTCTGCTTCAGCAGGAGGCCGAATTTGGATTTTTTTCTGGACAACTGCATGCCCTGTAAGAAAGCAGATTTGATGTCCATGGAATGAACATGTCATTTGTTTTGACAGATTACTGCTAACAATAGTCTAAGAGACTCAGAAGCACAAGTTGGAGAATCTTTCTGCAGCTCGTGAATATTAAGCTCTTCAAATCCTCTAGCTACGAGTCGTGCCTTGGGCACAATGCCATTGGGAGTTTCTTTGAGACTACAGACCCATCTGGTAGAGACACACTTTTGACCTACATCGTCAACTTCTTCAAAAACATTGTTTTTGTACCAATTCATGATTTCATCCCGCTTAGCCACATCAAATGAAACGTCTTTTGTTACAAGCACATCACTCTCCCTAACAGGTGATTCAATGTTAAGATTATCAACACATGATACATCTACTGACTCCTTTTGCCCATCACTGCCATCAGGTTCAATATGTTGCAAATTATACCAGCTTTTGTATTTTCCAGAACTTTGCCTGCTCTACCTAAAACCCTTGCTTTCTGTAGACCACCACCATCCTGCTTCATAAAGGTCACAGTTTTTTTCCTTCTTAATCTTTACACCAGTGGGAGAGGCAGGGTTATCACAAACAATGTGATCTGTTTTCATTTGTGTCATACTAGGATGAATCACTTCTCCTGTATTTACCTCCCTGTCGCCGATTGTTTCCTGTTCGCTGTCTGTATTTTCTTCACTATCTGAGCTTACTGCTACATTGCTTAAGCTGTTTTTTTGCCTGTTGTCTTTCACAGTTTGCTCATCCTTAGATTCCTGATCCTGCGTGTTTATGTTACACAGCCTGGATTGATGCACTCTTACAAGAATCCCCCCATGTCTTATAAACACCACAGCTCCATCCTGACCAATAACTACCCCTGGTCCCTTCCACTCTGGACAGTCCCCTCTTTTGTAATATACCTTGTCTCCAGTCACATACATTTCATCAGTGGGCCTGAGCTGCTTACGTATTGCCCTTCTTATCCGCTCAGAAGACTCAGCTTCTGTGAATGCTTTCCAGGAAGCATGTCAGGCAGAAATATGTTCTCCCACTCTAGCACTCATAGTAGTGCCTTCTAAAGCAGGTGGTTTATCAACTATCACAGAAGGAATATTAGGATTTCATCCAAACACCAACTGATACGGACTGTAGCCATGAACGTTTACATGCTGTTCTTAGCCACAAGGGCCCAATCAAGGGCAGTGTGCCAGTCACATCCATTCTCTCGTTTGACCTTCATGATAATTTCAGTCAGTGTCTGATTATGTCTCTCGAGTAGTCCGTTGCTCCAGGGACTGTATCCTGCTGTTGTTCTTGTCTCGATGTTAAAGTTCTCAGCCATGTCTCTGATCTCTTCACTATTGAATTCACCTCCGTTGTCGCTGTACAGCCTCTGAGGGGCGCCATGAACACTAATCCAAGTGTGAATGAAGGAGTTTACAATTTCAGATGACTTCTTTGTAGTCACAATGTTTCCAGCGCTGAACCGTGTAAAGTGATCGATTATGTGAAGATACCACACACCTGGCTCTAACTCGTGTAGATCCACCGCCACAGTCTCGTTATACTCTGAAGCTAAAGGTAACCCCACAGCAGGCTTTGGCTTTGTCCTTTTGTACTTCTTGCATATTTCACAGTCATTTACTATTTGTTGTAGAATAGTACAGCATTCTTTGTCCTTATTTCCTGAACTGTGAATAAGTCTCTGTAGTCTGTCTGCTGATGCATGACCAAACTGCTTATGGAGCTTCAGAAGGACTCTGCGTTTCTCATCTGTAGACATATTTTCTGTCACTGTAAGGACCTCCTCTTCACTTTGAGGTTTTTTAGCTTCTTTGTCTCTGATGTCTACACAGTAATGTCCAGAACTAGTAAATTGAAGAGGAATGGATTGTTTGAACATCACTGCACTGTCCTTTTTCATGTCCAGAATGCTTCCTGCCTTCTTCAGTGACGTTTTACTTAGCAGAAGTGGAATGTCAACCTTGACAACTTCGGTTTCAATGTTGCATTTTGTCAGTCCTATTTTAGCTGGTAGTTTCACATTTCTTGTGGAATACACTAGATTCCCATCGCCAAACTGAAATGGTCTGCAACTTGGAGTTTCTGTTTGCATCAGTTGGTTCACTTGTTCTTGAGTGAGGCCGTCAATATAGTTTTCTAGCCATTTTTCCCCACACACAGTACGAGTACAAGCTGTGTCAATAATCGCCGATCCCAATAATTCAGTCATAAATATCTCAGCATCTGACATGGAGGCCTTTATGAACAATGTGATATTACACTCTTCTACATTTGCATCTTCAGTTATTTGCACTTGTTCAGTTTTCTTATGAGGACAGTCTTTAGCCCAATGAAATGTACACTGGCAAATAGCACATCTGGATCTCTTACCAAACTTATCCAGTGGATTAGTCCCCTGTAATGGCTGTTTTTGTAGTCCACTTTGCGACATCGCGTTCCGTTTCCCACTGCCTTGCGGTCTTTGTTCTGTGAAAAACGCAGATTCTTGGTTCACTTGTATTCCATTCAATGATCCTGTAGTTTTCCTTCCAAAAATCCTCTTGAGAGCCGACTTCATGGAGGAGAACTTTAATTCTGTACAGGCCGTCAGAGCTAGCTGTCTGCTTTTTTCATTGAGGCAAGCCATATCTAAAAGCTTAAAAGCCAACACAGCATCAGGAAGCGTCATATTATACTTTTTCATTCGGTTATAACGCTGTTCAAAGTCAATTATGTAGTCCGCCATGGAAACTGAACTGCTCTTCGTTATGCCATCAAAATAAGAATACGCTTCATATGCGCGATCCTTTTCCTCTTTTAGAAACATGGCGTCATGCTTCGCCATTAACGTCGTCATACCGCTATCACTATCTAAATCTTTATTTCCATTGCGGTTTCACGGGCTCTCCCTTCAAGCCCCAAAGCAACAGCAAGTGCTTGTTTCTTTCTGTCAAGGTCGGTAACTCGCGTCCAGACATTGATTTCATTTTTCCAGCACTCGTACGGTCTGGCTTCATCAAACTTCGGCGGGACTTTATAACTAGCTGCCATCCTTATGAACCATCCTCTGCTACCATGTTAAACTGAAATAAACATGACTGTTGATAACATTTATTAGAGGCGCTCAGCAGCTTCCTCGCTCCGTCTCCTCCCGAACACACACACCAAAAAAAAAACTCCAACCAGCCCCTCGCATAACCTCTGCCCCCCCTTCTCCCGGAAGCACATACGCTGGGTTAAATAGTGCAGGTGAGATGTGATATATTAACATATTTCATACAAGGGACGCTACTATTGGCAGATGGCTGAGAAGCTACCCAATCAGAGCACGTATTACATCTATACTAATAAACGGCAAAGCCCTCACTCACTCACTGACTGACTGACTGACTGACTCATCACTAATTCTCCAACTTCCCGTGTAGGTAGAAGGCTGAAATTTGGCAGGCTTATTCCTTACAGCTTCCTTACAAAAGTTGGGCAGGTTTCATTTCGAAATTCTACGCGTAATGGTCATAACTGGAAGCTGTTTTTCTCCATTTACTGTAATGGAGATGAGCGTGAAACCCGTGGGGGCGGAGTTTCGTGTGACATCATCACATCTCCCACGTAATCACGCAGTAGGTAGAAAACCAGGAAGAGGCCCAAAAAGCGCTGAAGAAAACATGCATTATATAA
>JANRMT010062814.1:133987980-134015420 GCA_026402145.1 Polypterus bichir lapradei
GGGTTCAAAAACTTATTTCCCTCAATGAAATGCAAATCAATTTCTATCTTTTATTTAAAGTTATTTTTTCGATTTTCCTTTTGATGTGCAATCTGCCACTGTTGAAATAAACCTACCATTGAAATGATACTGTTCTGAGACTTTTCATTTCTTTGTCATTGGACAAACTTACAAAATCAGTGAGGGGTCAAATAATTATTTCCTCCACTATATATATATATATATATGACAGCAACACTCATCACTCACAACAGTGACAAAACAATTACATTGACAATCATGTTACGTTATTTTCAAAATGTTTCCTTTTCTTTTTCATTCCTTCTTTAACACACTACTTCTCCGCTGCGAAGCGCGGGTATTTTGCTAGTATTAAATAAAACTCCTCAATGAAATGCGATATGCTTCCCGTGCGGTGCTTCGTAAACTTGAAAGCCCAAACAGCACGCATTGATTTTTGATTGTTTGCTTGTCTCTGTCTCTCTCTCTCTCTGACATTCTTCTCTCCTGATGGAGGGGGTGTGAGCAGAGGGGCTGTTCGCACACTGGCCTAAAGGATACGGACGCTCCTCTAAAAAATGCTGAAAGACTACCTTCAAATTGCTGCCTTCCTTGTAGCTGTTTTGTCCGGCAGTGCCTCGCATACTTAAAAGCCCAAACAGCCCTATTGATTTTTGATTGTTTGCTTTTCTCGCTCGCGCACTCTCTCTCTCTCTGACAATCTCTGCTCCTGACGCGCACTCCTTTGAAAAGGAAGATATGTTTGCATTCTTTTAATTGTGAGATGGAACTGTCATCTCTGTCTTGTCATGGAACACAGTTTAAACTTTTGACTAAAGGGTGTTATTTCATGTCTAGAAGGCTCTAATAATGTTAGAGAATGTATTTAGAAGGTCATAAACAGGTTTTCTATGCTCTAACTGCGAAAATATTTGATTTATAAATAAAGAATCCTACTTCGCGGAAATTAATTTATCGCGGCAGAGTCTGGAACAGATTAACTGCGATAAATGAGGGTTGACTGTATACAAATTTCTAAGTGATTTAATCCCATAATTCCAAATATTAAAAACTGTGCAAGTTTGAGAGGGTGGAAAAAGGTGGTTATTCTATCTTGAAATATTTCCTTCATTGGTTCCATATTCTGAATGAATGAAGCACAATGGGGTTGTTAGTATATTAACAATAACTTGTATTTACAGGGGCACAAAGCAAGGAAGATAAAGAAGCACTCCAGGATTTTATTTCTATTGCGGACCAAGCCTGTGTGTTTATCTCTTTGTGTCATTGTCCAGGGTCCTCATGCATAACTCCTTGCATAGAATTCACACTAAAACATCGCGTAGGGACAAAAGTGGACATGTGCGTATGCACAAAATAACGTAGATGCACAAATCTGTGCGTTCGCCAACTTCCACGTTCTTCCACTACATAAATCCTGGTCACTGTGAAAAGTAACACACGTGCCTGCCACCACTTCAAAACTCCTTCCAGAATTACGCCTCTTTGAATATGCAAATCAATATAAAAAGCCCTTAAGCTCAGCGTTCTGTGAAAAGGCAATGGCAAAAGCACAGGAGAAAATAGAATTTCAGCGAATACCAAGTGGAGGCAAGGGCAAGGAAAAACTTACTATTTGTTGGTTTTAACAGTGGTATAAACAACAAAAGGAAGTTGATCGAGTGACATTGAGTGTCGGAGAAACTTGAAAGCTCAAGTTCACAAAGTCATACAGTGCCCAAAATCAAAAAGTTGTCGGATATCAAAGTCACCATGAAAAGGCGAGTCGTAGCCCACCATCTGAGTGTCATATGAAAGCTTATTAGGGTACAGAGAAAAGAAAAAAAATTGCCACACAGTGGGAAAAAAGCTTGAAATGTCAACTTTAATCTCAAAATTTTTACTTTAATCACATAGTTAATTTTGTCATTAAAGTAGAACATAATAAACTTCATCTTTAAATTGTTTAATTTACTAGTTTCTCAAATATCATTGTAACTAAAATAGCACGTTAAATGCTTTGTGTTGTATATGTTCTTCTATGCGCTCTATGTGTGTGAATCACTACATGCTTCTTAAACAGGCTTTCTCTTCCTCCAACAGGACACAGAATCCATTACATTTGTGATATTACAGCTCTCTGAATAATTAAAATAAGTAGATGTATACTTGATGTCATTTTCATGATGATAGGAGTTAAGGTATGTTATTAAACATGGGAACATGGTGGCGCAGTGATAGTGATTAGTTGGCGCCTTGCATAGATTGTCCCTGACTCCCGCAAGATGCTTGCTGCACTGTGCGCGACCTTTGATGAAATAATTTATTGCAGCAGTACTGTCTCTTTCAAATGTACTAACCCCCAATTCCTGTCCTTCTTTCTCCAAGTAACTAATCGCCACACATTCAGCTCTGTAATAGATGTAATAGAAGCCATCTGTAAGCTTACAACGCCAATTCTTCAAAACTTTTAAGGAACATTGAAATATCTTCATAGTACATGTTTAATTATTCCATCCATCTTTCCATCCACGGTCATGCCAGTACCAGCAAGCATACAGCACAAGGCAGGAACAATCTCTGAACGGGGCACCAGATCGTGACTAGCGCTGCTCCACCGTGTCCTCACGTGTTTAATTATGAACAATATAGATTATTTAAATGATGTTAACATTTTTCTGTATAATGTAGTAAACATATTTTGTTGCATTTCATCTTAAAAATAATATGTAAATATGATGTTTATAAAGTGGCTCAGGTTGTGCAATATTATAACTGTATCGCAAGTTTATAGTGATGTGATTGTACTAATAAATACAAAACGTTCTACAAGGAGCACTTGATGGACTGATTGAGTGTGTTTATAGTTCTTGGGATGAAACTGTTTCTGAACCGCAAGGTCCGTACAGGAATGGCTGTGAAGTGTTTGCCGTTTCAGAGCAGTTCAACAGACTGTGCACATGGCTGAAGCAGCATGTGCTTGATGCTGTATACAGATAATTCTCTTTCCGATCAGCTGCTGTAGAGCTGTGATTCCACACTCAGATACAGTGTTATAATTACTCTGAGTGGTGCATTGAGAGAAAAAACGTTAAAGCAGCTATGGTATTTGGAATAGTTTGTCAATTCTGCGGACCATTATATTGTTACAGGTAAATTACAATCAGGTTAATTTCTTTTTTTTTTATTTTATTGATTTTATTGTAATCATTCCATTAAAATAGATTACTTTTTGCAAAAATAGGATTGAAAACAAATTAACCCCCAACCCTGAGAAAGAGAGCACGGCTAACATAGTAAAACTTAAAGCTAGTAATAATAAGTAAATTGATAAGTTTAATAAGCGGATAAAGATAAATGGTGAAGAAAAAGAAATGGGAAGAGAATCTGCTTCTTTGACGCCTGTTTTATTACATTAAACAAGCGTCAAAGATTGGAAGCTAAGTGTCTGCCTTTAATGAATCCATTTTGGTCTTGTGATATTACCGAAGGGAGCACTTTCTCAATCCTTCTAGCTAGAACTTTGGAGAGTATCTTAACATCATTATTCAGAAGTGAGATTGGTCTGTATGATGCACATTGTAACAGGTCCTTATTTTTCTTAGGAAAGATGGTAATTAATGCTTGGTGAAAAGTTTGAGGTAGAATTGTATTGTCTCTGCCTTCTGTAAATATTGCTAATGAAAGGGGAACTCACTTAATTGAAAATGTTTTATAAAATTGGACAGGGCCTGTTGCTTTCCCACTCTGAAGTGATTTTATAGCATCTAGTAATTCTATTAATGTCAGAAGCTTATCCAATTCCTCTGCACTGAGAGTACTTAGTTATGGCATCCGTAATGCATCGAAAAATGCACTATGCTGTGTCTTTTCTTCTTTTAATGGAGTAGAATATAAGGACTTATAGTAATTTTTAAATGTGTATACAGTACTATGCTATTTGTGTATAGTGAAACTTTCCGTTCAAGTCCTTCTCTGATAATCCTCTTTATCTACAATGCTTTTCAAAACTGAATGGCCAATGGCTGAATAGTGACTACAAAATACAATGTTGATAAAAGGTACCCTTGTTGCGTACCACATTCTAGGGTGAAGTAGTTTAAGATCATATCTCTCTATTATAAAAGAAAATCTTGAGACAAGACTATTGCCAAGAGATTTTCTCAAGTCCCATGAGATGAGACTATTGCCAAGAGATTTTTTTTCAAGTTCCTCCCTCCTCTCAACCATTTACAACCATTCCCAAAGTCCTCTCACCTCTCATTCGTGTGAATGTTTCCTTTTGTCAGACCCACTTCCTCCGCTCTCAGCTCTTATAAATTTTAACGTTTTCCTCATTTTAAGTCCTTTATGAAATGTCCTCATTTTCATCCTTTAACACTAGAATTACCAGAGCCTACGAAAAAAACTCGTAGATCCGTCCCACCTTAAATCGCTTCTTAAATCCATTCGCACTTCTCCGCCAGCATCTTTTATCCTCTAAATGTGCCGATAAAGACAAGCTGCAAGCAGCCGGCTATTCCATCCCCCCACCGACTTAGAATGTGCACGAACTTCTCCCAGCTCATGCCTTGATTGATTATCTGGGAGTGAAGTGGAGTTTTAGAGTGGAAATAATAGATCGTTATTTGGAACACATGCATTTCATGTGTGATCTGTTTCTACAGTAATCTGTGTAAACACATTTTTAAAACAGAAACGTTTTTCATATTCTAGTAGTAAATGACAAAATGTAGGCATAAACTATATAATGTATAAAGCCTGAAGTCCAAATATCAAAGAAACACTTTCACAAAAGGTACAAATATAACAGAACAAGTGCGCTTTTATTCAATAATAAGCTCACTGAATAAGAGACAAATATATGTGACATTTTGATGAAATCATTTTATGATGCGAATAGTACCAATCACAAAAAATGTAATGCAATATTATTTGAAAATGAAAAGCATCAGATCGGGTTTGAATTTATGCTGGCGCTATTACTTAGAGTCAGAACAGGAGCTTATTCAGTGTGTGTAAGAACATGCAGGTGGCCAGTTGCTGTGTGCTACAACATGCCGGCGGTAATCAATGCACTTTTTAAAAAAAGAGACAAATATATGTGCCATTTTGAAGAACTCATTTTATGATGCAATTTACCTTTGTTTATTTACTTACTTCCTACAGCCTAAAGTCACAAGTAGTGTGCAGAGGGCATGCTCAAAAAATACGTGTAATGCAACGAAATGTGCCTGCTGACACTTTAGTACACAAGCAATGGTATGAGAATGCAGTTAGACTTTTTATGGGACACATACACCATCTAGATCTAAACATTAGCATGTAGAGTCACTTGCGTTCTACATTGGAGCATTGCTTTCGAATGTTATTTACCTTCATTTATTTACTTACTTCCTACAGCGTAAAGTCAAAGTAAAATGCAGAGCTTCCCATATACATATGCAAAGTACGGTGATGGCAAAAGTGCAATGTGCATTCTTGCTCCGATGTAGAAAGGTCGTCATGATCTGAGTTTACCTCTGTTATAGCGCATCTATGTGAAAACAGCAGTGTCAAATGCTGGAGGTGGGGCGGGATGTTTGGGCTCGTGAACGTGGCTGAGATAATAAAATTGAATAATAAAAAAAAAACAAAGCTAACCTTTACAAGTATCATAAATTACACCGGCTGTTACAGACTGAAATCAAATGTATGTTTTTATTCTAAAATAGTAAGAATAAGAGCAGTTCACTTCTCAAAATGGAGACGTGTGGGATCAAACTCGTGACCTTTTGATTCCCAGTCAGCACCTGATACTGTTGCGCCACAGAGGCAGTCATAGTAAATATGTGTCAATGTCGCATGCTAAGGCGGCTTTTTTTTCTGCAGTTATATTTTTAAATAAAAGTGCACTTGTTCTGTTATATTTGTACCTTTTGTGAAAGTGTTTCTTTCATATTTGGACTTCTGGCTTCATACATTATATAGTTTTATGCCTACATTTGTCATTTACTACTTACAATATCCCATATAATATCTACAAGTGTTAACACTGTCCGGTCTTCCACTGGCTGAATTACTGTTGAAAGAAGGATGTACCGTAATGTTATTGCGTAAGTTTTGTTTGAGTGATGGGGTATGCAATGGGACAAGATTAGTGGTACTGAAAATTGGTCAAACAATTCTAATCTGTAAAATTTTAACAGCCGACAAGAAAGGTAATGTAATACATATTCTGAAGATAATATTAGACAACAAAGGAGATCTTGATATGCCATTCATATTAAAAAGTTTACAGTTTCCTGTTAGAATAGCTTTTGCTATGACAATTAACAAATCACAGGGACAAACATTTATTTATTAGGGAGAAAGAAACGATATTCACTCATGGGCAGTTATACATTGCGTTGTCACGATGTATGTCCAAACACTGAATCAAAATTCAATGAGATATTGAAGAAAAAGTTAATTCCAAATAAGTTTTACATAACAGAAGAAAAACGTATAACTCAACAAATACCTCTAATACAACATGAAACATAATTTTCTTTCAATTTATTCCATTGTACTATTTTTTACTATGGTTAATTACTTGCTGTAATGTAAAAAATAGTTAGTTCTATTATGTATATGTAACAGTTCCCATGAAAATAACAATCTGTTTAAATTGTATATCCACTTACCCATACGCGAGCGGCAGACCTGTGAAGTGGCTGGCGCATAGTGCACACCCAGGGGTTGGCGAGCGAAGCAAGCAAGGTGCAAAGCCTCCTCGTTGTTAATAAGAACAGGGGCTTCGGGACTGGTATAAAGTAGTTTTATCCGTGCACTTATATTTGGGACAAACACAAATTTGTGCAATGAAGTGAAGTAGTCTCATTCAACTCTGTCAAAGACTTTTTCTGTAACCAAAGATAATAAGATTTCTGGTGCGTTAGATTTTATGGGTGAGCATCTTACACTAAACAGATGCCAAAGGTTTGAAGCTAAGTGTCTGCCTTATTTATAAAATTAAAACAGTTTTGGCAAGAACAGTAGTGGGTGCGGCATGCTCCCAAACTTGACTTGACTTGGCAAGGACAGGCTATTCAGCCCAACAACCTCAACAATCCTACTCACATAATTTCTCCAAAACAATTTTGAGTTGATTTTTGAAGGTCCCTAAAGTCTACCATACTGTTTAGTAATTTATTCCATATGTATATAGTCCTGCATGTGTAGAAAAACTTTGTAAAGTTTGTGAAAAATTTGCTGTTGACAATTTTCTATTTCATCTGTGCCCCCATGCGCTTGTTGAAGATTTTTTAAAAGTTACAGCAGGAGTCCACTGTACTAATTTCTATAATTTTAAGCATTTCAGTCACATCCATTGTTAATCTCTGTTTGCTAAAAGGTTCAGGTCCTTCAGCCTTGTCTTATAGCTCAGAGTTTTCAGTTCTAGAATTAGCTTAGTTGCTCTTTGGGTTTTTTTCTAGCAATGCTCTATTAAAAAAAACCTCAGTAAATTATATATCTTCATGTATTATTTTTCTCATGGCACTATATGTAAATGTCAGCTAATAAAATCTGTAACAGACCTCAAAAAACAAAAAATTAAACTGCAATAACCACAAAGCGCAACATCATTCCACAATTCTCTGCTTAAAGAAATAGCCTACTGATTTCAGAAATCTACTTTGGTTTAAAAACAACAAAAGACCTTAACAGGACATATTGAACATAAAAGTATTTTTTTTATGTTGCATCACTACAAATAAATGTAAATACTTTTATCCCTTTGGAAACCATGGTGTATTAACAAGATGGACACACAAGGGTACTACTCAAGGCATGTTTTCATCATAGCAAAAAACAGACACATCTTGTAGTACCACATATGCATCACATACTTATATCACAAATACTCCATGTGCTGTAAACATTGCTGCTGTTAAAGTGTTGTTACTGCACTTTACTTGACCAATGAAATCCAAAAATTAAAGAACATTAATTTTACTTAAGGACTGAAGTAACTTTAACAATTTTACCCAGTCTTTTGCAATGATTCTGTAGTTTCCTACAACCGGGATCACTTTTGCCTTGCTCCATCTCCAGAATAAATTACATAGAAAGATTTAATATTACTAGAGAACCCTAGTAAATAAAGCATTCACTTTTCAGTGTATAAAAGGACAGGTTAGAATAGTTAACATGGTTATCTCATTTTAAATTACAGATAAAGAAACAATGTAACCTATTTTTTTAAAAAAAGGTATTATGAAATAGTTGATTGTTAAGTAATAGTAGTAGTATTCTCATATGTACAGTAGAAAATTTAATAAGTTCTGCAATGCCATTAAATGTCAAAGCAAAATAGAGTATGTTTTATTTCACAATGTATAACTAATAGCCCTTTTTTATTATAATTAAAAACACCAATACTAATTCTTTATAAATATGTTGTATTCAAAATAGAGATAATTGCGAAGTTGATAATAGGCAATATGCCTGACAATTACCAACTAACAAATGGAACTGACAGAATCATTTACTTACTTTAATTCATGAATTTCCATTACATTTGTGCCATTAGCCAAAGAAGTATAGGAAGAATCGGGTAGTGTCAGGTTTTCTGGCTCCATAATCCAGTTCACAAAACTAGTCAAAGAGACATTTGTGTAGGAACGTAAAGAAATTACACTTGAGTCTCCAGGTAGGTATGTACCGATATCTAATGGGGGGAAAAAAAATTCTAAAAATATCAAAATAGAATATTCATAAAATGGAAAATGTTCTTTGATATGAATATACTAACAGAACATAGTTTCTTTTAAATAAATTAATAATGAGACCAGTATAGAGAAGCACATTAAAGATTTTGAATGTATGCATACAAAGATTTCTCTGTGGACTTGGGCTTTGTATATTAGTGCAAAGACATACTGTTAACTGACAAATCTGAATGCTACTATATTGCCTTGTCCTTAGTGCAGCAAAAATTATTGATAAATGGATATATAGAAAAGATATGCCAAGGATTAATGCTACTCTAAAAATGTAAAACATCTTCCACAATTCTACTGTATAAAAGTAAAGTCAGCTTTCTTACCTATCGGTTCACTATCCAGTATAAAGTAAAAGGTTTGTTGAGGTGGAGTAATGCTGTCAAAGGTGTAAATCTCATATGATTCTGAATGATCTTTCAGTTCCAATCCATTTTTTGTTTGTAGCTGTGCCCAGTATAAGTTTGGAAAATAGTCATTCTCCTGGACCTTCCTAAGTTTCAGAATGAGCCCATCACTGAGAATTTTGAAATTATTCGCAGACTGATTCATCGAATTAGTTAGCCTTTGTCTGTAACTGTTAAAAGTAATTAACACAAAGTTTATTTTCTTTAATGTAACACAGACATTCAAAAAATCACTTTAATATATCTAGTCAAAGTAGTCATAATTTAATAATAATGTTAGGTAATGAAAAATTCCACTGTAAAATATATTTTTTATGCAATCCTTTGTACTTCTCATCATATTCTTCTCGCCTGAAATTTCTAAATTTAATTAAAAACTTAAAGTTAAGCTATCAAGGTTCCAGAATCACCTCAAACACACTACTAAGGTGACTTGTTTAATAGATTAACTATTTTCTGTATAAAAGTGTTTAACATTGGCGTGAACAACACCAATAAATAGCTTCCAATTATGTCAATCTGTCCTTACTAAAGAATTGATTTCAAAATAATAGGCTGCATCCACAAGATTTACTGAGTTTAAACACTCTCATGCCACATCTTTATCTTAAGAGTTTTGGCTTATTTTATCTTTTATCATAGCCGAAAACTCACACTCCTGGAACTAACATAACAAATCTTCTATGGGTTTTCTCCAGAATATTTGTGTAATTTTTAGCAAAAGTTGTATAGTCAAAACATAAAGTCACTTTATAATGTACTGTACATAGTGTGCTACAGTACCCAACTTTTAATTTGCTTTTGTATATTGTCTGCTTGTTGAGAATGATGGGCTCAACTAAAGTTTTTTGTCATTTTTGCAGTGAACCATATTTTTAGGTCCTAGGTCCAAGCTCCCATTGTGTAATTATAGAATTTGAACATTTTTCATGTTTGTGTGGATTCCTATTCAGTTCCCATATGTCTTGTGCAGATTCAAGTTAAAAAAATAGGGTGGCATATACAGAGTACTGTAAAATTCTAATTTATATGTCTGATCATCATCCAAAGATCTGCATGTTAAGTTAACTGGTGATTCTATAACATGTTTGAGTATGTTCCTGAATGTGTCTTGTGATGGTCAAACACCATATCAAGGGCTTGTGTCTGTCTGCTTTGCATCTAATACTGATGGGATAGGCCCATGGCCCTCATAACCCCAACGTTCACTTGTTTGGTTTAGAAAAGTGAATGGATGATTGGATTTTTACTTATGCATAGTACTGTAAATTTATTTACACCAAAGTTCTTTCACCACACATATAGTTGACTCTGAATTCTTAACTTAAGTAATGTGTATTAATTTCTAATACATTGCATGTAATTAGCTCATTACCTGTTATATGTATTGCCATATGAGGAGTACAGTTTAAACCAATGAATTGCGTACTGGTCACTGTTTCCACCAATGGAGATCATTAACTGCACAGTTTCCCCAACAAAACACTTTATGACACACAGTTGCGATGTTGCTTCATTACATGACTGTTTTGGAGAAACAGTAATTTCTGCTGAAGGTTCTACAAAAATACAAGAAAAACACAACTGTTGTTCAATTCTAACTGAGCACATTTTATGTTAAGGTTAAATTAATTATATCAAAGCAGTTTCAATACGGGTAGTTTACAGGTAGTTTTACCCTGGTTTTGCATGTAGGGCCATGCATATTTCAGGATTTTACTGCAACCAGTTTCAGGATTTGGTATTGGTTAATTAAATTCTCTATCTATATTTACAGAAGTTAATAATAGTCAGTCTTTTACTACCCTTTAAAATTAATTTAGTAAACAGTTTAGATTATTTCTAGCTTCTACAGTATTTGTTATGCTTTATTTTGTTTCACATAATTTATGTGAACATAATATGTGAACTATTAGCTTCCTATATCTTAGCCAGCAGGTAGTTAATAATGAGGCCAGACACACAACTAGCCTATTTAGCATAATTTTGTCCTCTGTATGTTTGTGTTTAAAATAAAGTGCCTCTTTCTTAACACTAGAATCCCTGAAGCCTACAAAAAAACTTGTAATCCCAGCCCACCTTACATCCGTTCACACCTATCAGTATCTTTTGTTTTGTAAATGTGTCTATCAGCACAAGCAGGAAGCAGCCTGCTGTCCCATCCCCTACCCTTGACAGAGCTCAACTTGGGCAAAACGCTCTCCCAGCTCAAGCCTTGTTTATCTCGGTGAGAGTTGCCTGGAGTTGTATAGGGTAAATAATATTTACCCTCTCATGAGGATGAGCAAGGCATGCCGAGCTCACCAAGGTATCGTGTAAAGTTCTGTTTGTGATTATGTTTTGTGATGGTCTTCATATAAAAAAAAATGTATGTTACTTCGAAGACCTCCTCAATCCCACTAACATGCCTTTCAATGAGGTAGAAGAGCCTGGGGACTCGGAAGTGGGCTCCCCCATCTCTGGGACTGAGGTCACCGAGGTGGTCAAAAAACTCCTTGGTGGCAGGGCCCTGGGGGTGGATGAGATACACCCAGAGTTTCTCAAGGCTCTGGATGTTGTAGGACTGTCTTGGTTGACACATCTCTGCAACATCACATGGACATCGGGGACAGTGCCTCTGGATTGGCAGACAGGGGTGGTGGTCCCCCACTTTAAGAAGGGGGATCAGAGGGTGTGTTTCAACTACAGAGGGATCACACTCCTCAGCCTCCCTGGAAAAGTCTATTTGGGGGTTCTGGAGAGGAGGGTCCATTGGATAGTTGAACCTTGGATTCAGGAGGAACAGTGTGGTTTTCGTCCTGGTCGTGGAACAGTGGACAAGCTCTACACCCTTAGCAGAGTCCTGGAGGGTGCATGGAGTTTGCCCAACCAGTCTACATGTGTTTTGTGGATTTGGAAAAGGCGTTGGACCGTGTCCCTCAGGGAATCCTGTGGGAGGTGCTCCTGGAGTATGGGGTACCGGACCCCCTGATAAGGGCTGTTCGGTCCTTGTACAACCGTTGTCAGAGCTTGGTCCGCATTGCCGGCAGTAAGTCGAACCCATTTCTAGTAAGAGTTGGACTCCGCCAGGGCTGCCCTTTGTCACCGATTCTGTACATAACTTTTATGGACAGAATATTTAGGCACAATCAAGGTGTTGAGGGGGTCCAGTTTGGTGGACTCAGGAATGGGACACTGCTTTTTGCAGATGATGTTGTCCTGTTTGCTTTATCAGGTCATGATCTTCAGCTCTCTCTGAATCGGTTCGCAGCTGAGTGTGAAGCGGCTGGGATGGGAATCAGCACCTCCAAATCCGAGACCATGGGCCTCAGCTGGAAAAGGGTGGAGTGCCCTCTCAGGGTTGGTGGTGAGATCTTGGGGTCTTGTTCACGAGTGAGGGAAGAATGGAGCGTGAGATCGACAGGCAGATCGGTGCAGCATCTGCAGTGATGCGGGCTCTGCATAGGTCTGTCGTGGTGAAAAAGGAGCTGAGCCGTAAGGCAAAGCTTTCAATTTACCAGTTGATCTATGTTCCTACCCTCACCTATGGTCATGAGCTATGGGTAGTGACCGAAAGAACGAGATTGCAAATACAAACAGCTAAAATGAGTTTCTTCCTGAGGGTGTCTGGGCTTTCCCTTAAAGATAGGGTGAGAAGCTCAGTCATCCAGGAGGGGCTCAGTGTAGAGCTGCTGCTCCTCCACATCGAGAGAAGTCAGATGAGGTGGCTCGGGCATCTGATCAGGGTGCCTCCTGGACACCTCGCCTCCCTGGTGAGGTGTTCCAGCCATGCCCAACCAGGAGGAGGCCCCGGCGAAGACACAGGACACGCTGGAGGGACTATGCTTCCCGGCTGGCCTGGTAACGCCTTGGGATTCTCCCAGAAGAGCTAGAAGAAGTGGCCGGGGAGAGGGAAGTCTGGGCATCTCTGCTCAAGCTGCTGCCACTGCGACCCGACCTCGGATAAGTGGAAGAGGATGGATGGATGGATGTTACTTATAGAAAAGCCACATCAAATGTTATTTACCTGTTTACCTTGACTTTTTTACTTATCTTCCCACAGCATCGCCAAAGTCACCAGTAACCTGCAGAGCTTCCTGTGTTTGATTGACACAGGCATGCTGACAAAGTATATGTGCAATGCCACTAAAAGTGTGGCAGCAGCTTCAACCTGCAGCTATAGACCCTTCAGTATGTGAGTGACTCTCCATGCTAGTGTTTAGATCTGGCAGTGAAATGCTGACACTTCAGTACGTGAGCAATGGTACGAGAATGCAGTCAGACTTCTTTTTTTGGGCACATACACCGTCAAATCTAAACAGGTCAAAAGACACAGAGAAACGCATCTTTTGTTTATCCAAACAATGCCTAAATGGCTCATAATATGAACATTTATAGTATTGTACTGAAGATGTCACACAATACGTTGTGACAGATAGGGGGTGCTGTCGTCCCTTTGAATCCTCTGATCAGACGCCAGACACCAGGTAAAAGTCCAAATTATGAATTTATTTGAACAATACAGTGCACAAAGCATCCTCCTCTCCACAATACTCATAAACACAATCACTAATTAATACACAATAATCCTCCACTCTCCCAGACGCGTTGCCACCCTTCCTCCCAGCTCAGCTCATCTGTCTAGGATCTTTCCCAGTCCTTTATAGTTCATGACCTGGAAGTGCTTCTGATCCCTCAGTCCACGTGAGTTCCTAGCACTTCCAGGTCAGATCAGAACTCCTTTTCTTCAAGCCGGAAGCATATCATTTCCTCTGTTCATGTGACTAGGATGCACTTCCGGGTTGTAGGCAAAAGTCTCGCTGCCCCTCCCTGTAGTGCCTTCTAGGGGCCCCTGTGGTATCCAGCAGGGCTGTGGATGAAAACTCCAATGTCCATAATTCCCTGCTGGCATTCAGGGCACCTCTATGCTGCAGGAAGGGCTCCACCTGGCGGCTTTAGGGTATTGGCCGGGATGGCTGGTCTGCCATAGTCCACAGTACTCCCCACCCCAGCGAAAAACTGTGGTTTGAAGCGTCCAGCCCCACGAGGATCGTCTTCCTCCAGGAGGGTCCATTGGTCGGGCCTTGGCAACATTGGTGACACTCTCGTGAAAACCTAGGAGGAACATTATAAAATGTAGCTCTTTGCACCAGTGTCCCACTAGGACAACTTCGCCATATGTGGTCTGGCCTGCGCTACTCATAGCACAGCCGTGGCCCCCCTGTTTGTATCCCTCGGCGAGACTGAAAACACTTGGGAAAGTCTGGCTCCGCCCCTTTTCCTGCTGAGGAGGGTTCTATCGCGACCTCTGAACTTTTATCGCCCTTTTCTAGTTCGTCAGGAAACCCCTGTTTCACTTTTGGGATCTCCTGTTTGCTCTGGGGTTTTCCCACATTCTGAGTCTCTCTAGTTGTTAAAGAGAGCCCCTTTCCTGTCTGCACCCCTTTAGACTTAGACATAATAGTGGTCGGGGTCTTCAGGATCGAATTGCTCTGAGAGGCAGCACCATCCAGCTGCTCCAGCTCGATTGCTTCTTCCCCTGACCGCTCTGTTAACGTTCCGCACTCTCCTGTAGAGCTCGCAGTGACTTGTCACCCGCTACTTATTAATCGCGGGCCCGGATCACACTGTGTCCCTCTATGATGTACAGTACCGGTATTACTCACCTGTACTCCAAATTATATAACACTGGAGGCTCTCGACCCAACCGCCGCAGGTACTCATCTACCTTCCTTATGGGCGCTTCGGCCGTCTCTCCCAGATCTCCAATGATCTTCTTTATCGGCGTCAGCATCTGTAAAACACTTTGTATGGGCTCGATTAGCTTTTCGATTTCCCGCACATCCACAATATTATTTACTTCGGCCGAAGGCAGGCTTAAACAATCACTCGCCTTACCATCCGGGCGAGAGCCAATGAGCACGTCTGTTCCAGGCATGTGCTCGGACGGGATTCGCAAAGGAGCCTGGGATTTGGAGTTCTCTTTAGAGGACCGGGCTGCCATTTTTGGCTGACTGTGATCCGCCTGTATTAATTTGTTGGCGGATCGATCAGCCATTTCCCGGCCCTGTTTACCTTTTTGTAGGGTGGGCAGCGCTTCACTCACCTCCCCCTTCCCCTTCGGAAAGTCCAAGTCCGTTCCTTTGAAGGTACAGCCGTAAACAGAAGGATGCGGACCTCCTCCTTCCCACAATGCTTCGGGTTGGGTCACGTGTCCCTCGCCGGGAGCCGCCATGTGGAAGTCTAGTTCTGCGCTTGTCGGCTCGAACAGGAATGCACCACCATCTTCGGGATTGTCTCCTGCCTCCCGCAGAGCCTCCAGGTGATCTTCTGTGAGGTACATGCATGGGACAAAATTAGTTATTTTAAAGGGATTTTCCATTAAATTCCCGGCACGTACCTCGTGATGGTCGTCCTTCTCCGGAGGCCCCTTTCGACTCGTGTGGCCGCTCCGTAGCTCAGCCTGTGCATCGGCCATGATGAGCTCAGATCTTTCGCTGATGCTCTCGTTCTGCTTACTCAATTTCTTTCCCATGACGGACTTGGTGAAGGTGGGATCAGGCAATTTTTTCTGCCTGCCTTGACGCTGTCCTCTAAAGGGTTCTGTGTCTACAGAAACTTATTTTCAGGTCCTCTGCCAAACCGACAGCCAGAGAATCCTGCCGGCTATGCCACTGTGACAGATAGGGGGCGCTGTCGTCCCCTTGAACCCTCTGATCAGATGCCAGACACCAGGTAAAAGTCCAAATTATTAATTTATTTAAACAATACAGTGCACAAAGCACCCTCCTCTCCACAATACTCATAAACACAATCACTAATCAATACACAATAATCCTCCACTCTCCCAGATGAGTTGCCACCCTTCCTCCCAGCTCAGCTTGTCCGTCTGGAATCTTTCCCAGTCCTTTATAGTTCAGATCAAAACTCCTTTTTTTCAACCCAGAAGCACGTCATTTCCTCTGTCCATGTGACTAGGACGCACTTCTGGGTTGTAGGCAAAAGTCTCGTTGCTTCTCCCTGTAGCACCTTCTAGGGGCCCCTGTGGTATCCAGCAGGGTTGTGGATGAAAACTCCAATGCCCATAATTCCCTGCTGGCATTCAGGCACCTCCATGCTGCAGGGAGGGCTCCACCTGCTGGTCTGGGGGTATTGGCTGGGATGACTGGCTGGCCATAGTCCACAACATGTTCCTGGGGAATTTTGGGAAGTTACCCTGGACATGGCCAATGCAAATATCTCCATTTGCCACTGCCTGTCAACATTCAAAATGGTATCACAAAAAGATGGCAAAAAATGGCAAAAAACTACAACTTTTTCAGGAAATAAGATAGGACACAGTAAATGCCCAAATCAGTTTCCGACAGTTTGGTCATATGCGCAACAGCAGCCAGTTGAAAGGTCATGTTGTAGGGCTCTGGCAGTGCTCCTCCTGTTCCTCCTCACACAAATGATGAGAAAATAGTCCTGCTTCCGGGTTGATGTCCTTCTACGGTCTTGTCCAGCTTTCCTTGTGTAATGGTGCATCTCCTGGTATCTCCTCCATGCTTGTGGGACTGTGCTGGGAGATACAGCCTTGTGATGGCATATTTGGATGTGCCATCCTGGTGGAGCTGGGCTCCCTGTGCAGCTACTGTCTAATTAGGGACAAGGACTCTAGCAAAATGCAAAAGTAAAGAAGAATCAATCAGTAAGGATAAGGAGAGAGCAATTGTCTGTGGCCACCACCTGCAAAACCTTTAATTTACAACAGAACAGGTGAGGTTGATTCACAATCACTTATGCTTCCTAACTGGACAGACTGATATCCCTGAATCTTAATTAACCTGGTGTTAGAATGTATTGATTAAGTGTTCCCTTAATTTTCTGAGCAGTATACAATTTATTACAAATAATTATGTGTGAATTATTTGATTATATATGTGAAATGTCATTCATTCAGATGGGACCACAAAAAGTTTGTTTATTATTATTTTCTTTTACTTGGCAGAACTTGATATTATTACAGTTTTTCTCAGTTGCTTTGGTGCATTTCTCACAACAGACTTAACATTTGCATAACCGCGAGTGCATTTCTCAAAACACTTAGTGTAAATGGCAAAACATCATGGATGACCAGCAAAAGCAGGTAACCTCTTCAAAATCCTTAATCCATGCCTCAAAAGTAAGTATTTACATCGCTGAATATGTCAGTGCCATCAAAATGCCAAGTCCATGAATCATCGTCCACGGACATGACAGCCAAAATGTAAAGTCATGTTATCAATATAAAATTGGCACAATCTAAACATTTTCTGATGCGCAAAACATCTGAATGACAAGGGCAGGAAACATAAAAATACAGAACACTGATTGCGGGAGACTGATTCAAGAAGAATATTTTATTGATTGCACAGGTATATGGTGACATACCATGAACTGCACTTGGAGTCTAGCAAAAAAATGCATTTCAATACTTTATGCATAACATATGAAATAAAGGAAAAAAAATTACAACATCGAAAACAATATATACATACTGACATGTGTTTTGTATTTTGATGTTGTTTGCCATTGATGATGTTTTGAGAAATGCACTCGCTGTTATGCAAATGTTAAGTCTGTTGTGAGAAATGCACCAAAGCAACTGAGAGTGATTGATCTAAGATCTCATACCTGCCCCGAATAATGTGTCACCTGAGAGCAATTTAAGGTGGTGCAGGAATCATTAGTATTGTAAATACAAACCAAAAACAGTTTTGTAGAAACCTATAAAATACACTTGACAGCCAATGATATCTTATTGAACACTTTTGACTGCAATGACTTACACAATGAAAAAATGACAAGTTTGTCTGGAGTGTAAGACTATGCAAAAGAGGGCTACACAATGCATTTTGATCATCATGACATAAGCAACTGCTGATGTATGATATAGCTGAGAATTGCACATAAGCATCTGTCTGAGTGAACTAAAGCAATTGCAAAATGACGAAAACACCCAGAAACTGCTGTTATGATGTGCACAACTGACTAAAGGTTGTGGGAATTGAACGAGCAGTTTTGAGAACTGCAATTCTGTTGTGAGAAATTCACCAAAGCAACTGAGAAAAACTGTAATTAATCAAATGAATGGATACACTTAAAAGACTAGTCCAAAAGAATGAAATTAGTAAAGTGAGTCGGTCGGTTGGTCGGATCAACGTAGGAAGGAATGTGTAAGCTTTATGTGACGAGGAGTAAGAAAAGCAAATTTATAAATGCATTACAAAATATATATATAGCAAACTGGACATAGTTTAGGAAACTTGCTTGCAGGTGTCAGCAAAGGAGTATAGAGGCTGCAGGTATGAGGAACAAGTGCTGCAAATTTATAGAAACAAATTACAAAAGTTGAAAGTAGCCCAAGAGTGTAGAAAAAGAGAGAGCAGAACCTCTAAATAAAAATTCCTTTGCAAAGACTGAAAATTAATAACACTGTGAGCTGTAAAGTGGTGGATATTTTGCTCCAATTAAAATTAAACATCTTTAAAATTAATTGTCTAATTCATTAATTTGCTCATTAACTCTACTATATTAAGCCATAATGAGTAAACAGTCAAGTCAGAATATGACATTATTTACTTATTTTTAAAAGAGGGAAACTTCTAAGCCTAGCCTATAATGGAATGAACACATTGTGAAAAGTGATCCATTTGGGGAATTAACTTCTGCACGTCGTCTTTCGAATTACTGTCAGCACAGTGTCCTTCAAAATGAAAAGCCTTAAGCTAAACAGTACTTATCAAGTATTCAGAGTGAGTGGCTTAAAAAAATTGATTGGCTAGTGATGAAAGATAATACTGTAGTGACCTCACCGTGACAGGTTCAAAAAGAAAGAAACAGCATGATAAAGAAGGGATTTCAGAACAGTTTACTCAAACAGTTAAAAAAAAAAAAAAAGACACAAATCTAAAAGCAAAACGAATGACTTTGAACTTGAACTGTTTATATGTTGAACTGTCTATGAATCTTTCATTGTTGTGGCCCTGAGAGACGCCGCCAATGGACCAAAAAAAATTTCTGTTTCCACATCTGTAACCCACATCATGTACCCCACTCAGTTCCCTCTCTACACTTTCTTAGATGTTCCTGTAACCAGCCAGAAATCCCTTCCTCCATTCCCGCACCTCCGTTCAGGGTGCCATCCCCTTTCTTCCCTTTACTGTCAATTATATCCCAGAGGTTCCTCCTCCGTGCTGTTCTCCATCTCCCCACTCGACCCCACAGTCACTTTCCCTCCAGGCTTCACTCCAGCCAGGATGTATTTCAAATGTTTATTTTACACTGCTTCTAAAATCACTCACCCTTTAAGGAATCTCAAACTCCTGATTTTGTCTTGGCAGCCTGATCATCTGTCTTGCATACCTCATGGGGGTGTTGGGGGCCTGGCTGTTAATCGACCTTCTGAGTAGGGTGTCCAGGTGTAGAATTCCCTTGTCGGACTGGCTCTGATGAATCCTCTGGTATTCCTGAGCTTCTCTCAGTTCCACCACAATAGAGCCTCAGTCGGTCCTGAAGTAGGAACACTCGTTGATATGGAACTTTTCCCACACATTCCAGCACTTGACATGGTCCAATGAAGGCACTGTTGAATTTTGGGGACCAGCACTTTTTTCATCGTGGGCTAAACACCCAAACTGAGTCACATGAAGTGGTCTGGTCTGGACTGGTCAACCTTAGGTTCGCAAATCATAGTGCTGCTTTTGGGCGTCACCGGCTTTGTGCATATATTGAATGGTAAAGGTACAGTATATGCCGTATTTTTGTGGTCCTGAGGGCATCAAGCATATTCAGGGCTGGCTGGTGTCTCACAGGGTCCTAGTGTGGCCCCATTCATCAGTGAAGTGGGTGTCCAAAGCTCACGTCTCAAAACCAGGAGGGCAGGTGTACAGCAAGTCACCTCTTGAACTACAATTCAGCATGCTAGGTGGGTCAGGGACAGTTGTTGGTCCCAGTCACTCTGGTGATAGCTGGTGGCCATCTCTCTGGGCATGCAGGGATGTAGTGTTGGTCTTCCAAATCTGTAAGTGTTCACAAACCTATTGAAACACCCTACACTTGAAATTTCGTTCCTAATCAGACTGAAGCTCTTCCACCATATCTAAGCAACTAAATATATCCCCTATTAATGCATCCACAACTATCACAGCTTTTTGATCAGGGAGGGAGCCAAATTGTTGCTGGATTACGCCATCATTGTTGCAAGAGTCCATTATGCAACTCTAAACTATCCCATTGGGACCACTAGCTTTTCACCACAGCCCCTTTGGGAGCCACCTCCTTCCAGGTTGGTCTGTGTCTTGCTTATACCCACTTGTGGACTCACTTTACCTCCGGGTCCTGCTCATGCCATAACTTCCAATGGGCTGCACCATCATCCAGGGAGATAATCTTGTAGGTGTGCTCCTCATCACTTTCCACCTTTCTTGTTTTTTGCTGAGTGCAACACTTGTATTCAGACAGGAGTCAAGGGCGCCAAGAGATGGCATCAATATTTAGATGCCATGTCTCCAGATGGTACTGAATAGTGAAGATTAAGTTTTGCAGCCAGTTGTTTTTTGGGTTCTTTGAAGGATAATAACCAATGAATGGTGGTGCGATCACACTTCTCATGAGGAAAATGGCCCTATTTAAATAATGGCAAAGGTGGTGAATAGCTTCTACTATCTCTAACAATTCTCACCAGGAGACATGGTAATTGCATTCTTCTTTACTTAGGGAAGTGCTAAAATACATGACCACACGCTCATAACTCAGGATGCTGCTGGGCTCCTAAACTAACATTGCTGGCGTCAATGTCCAAAATTAAACCCTGCAATGAATCTGGTGAGTCTAGTACAGGGTCATCACAAAGCGCCACCTTCAGTCATTCGAAACCCCATTGCTCTTCGTCCCCCCACTGGAAGGTTATTCATTTTCGGGTGAGCTGATGAAGAGGGGATGTGATCATGGCAGATTGGGAGACAAATAATCCAGAGTATGAGGCCAGGTCCATAACTGTCCTGACCTGCCTCACGTTGATGGGAGCTTGCCATCCTCAAATAGCTTGAACCTTAGATGCTTCCATGGCCACACCCTGGTCGCTTACCTGATGCCCCAGGTAAGTAACTTCTCATTGTAACAGATGACACTTCCCCAAACATAATTTTAGCCCAGCCGTGCTGCTTCATAGCAAGAGGTATGAGTCAATATATCATCCAGATAGACAAGACACTGGGTATGGGGCAGTCAGGTCAGCATCTAGTCCATTAATCTTTCAAATGTGGCAGGGCACCAAAGAGTAGTACTTTGAATTGCCACAATCCTTCCCCAATTGAAAATTCTATTTTCTACCGAGCCTCTGGGGCCAGTTCCACTCCACTTTCAAGTCTATAATGAACAATCCATGAAAATGCTTAAATTAACAGTACCTAGATACTTAAACAACAAGGTTTTACAAGAATGAATTTAGCAAGTATTGTCAAATTAACCTAAAATTATGGGTTGACCTGTATTTCCTTTTTATGAGGCATAATAAATAATGAAAAGTTATACCTTTTTACCTTTAGAAATATTATTTGCTTTGCCTGCTCCTGCTGGAACTGTGTGGAGCACAGGTTATATGTCTTGATTGAAAGAGGTAAAATTGGTAGTTGAACAGGCTGTTTTTGAGTCTAACCACAAATTCATCTTCATCAAAAATTTTGCAGTGTTATAGAAGAAGGATGGAGACAGTTTATAACTCTATAACAATAACTGAAGAATAACTAGGAAGTTTTTGTCATTCCAATTATTTAGTTTTACTATTGAATACTAGAAGAGTTGAATCCATACAGGTGCTTTATCCTGAGTTTATAGCCCCAAAAGCATGTCTATTCAGACCATGAGACTAGACCTTCTGCAAGATAAGGTTACAGTTTATCTTCTTCTGCTAGAACTTTAGGACAATAGAAAAGAACGCTGTCCACAACTATAAACTGGTGTTAAGACTGTGCTTTTTGTTATTTTTATAATTTATCAGGCTTTGCCTTTGTTCTTTGTGTTATTGATAATTTTGCCTCAGTCTGTTTAACCATATTTTTTTCTTGTGGTTTTATTTTCAAGTGTCAATCTTTTGGTTTAGTGTACTTGGGTTTGTCTTTTCCTAGATTTATTTTTCATATTTTGTTGTTTGTTTCTTTAATTTTTTTCATTTGAAAGTCTGAGTCTTTTAAATTATGCATTGTTTGCAATGTATTGTAGCGACCTGGGGTCGAGTCTTGAAGTTTTTCAAGCCGATCTCTGCCGTGCACCTCTCCCAAGCACGAAGACACATTTCACATAACCGGTACTTTTTACAAAATAAATAACCCCGGACGGCGATGACCCAAACCCACCCCACTAATTGAACACAAACACAATCATTATTTACAAGTTAAAAGATTAATAAATACAACAGGAAAACATTAGAACAATCAGTGAATTTACAACCTTCCCATAATGCATCACTCCGGTAGCGCTGACTGCCGGGTCGCTACATAGCCCCCTCCCAAGAGGGTTTAGTGTCTTCACAACCCTAATCGTTACATTCAAAGTCTAATAAATATCCCGGGCGGCGACGAACACGCTTTGGCCTGCTGGACTCTCCACTACTCGTGTCAGGTTCAGTCTGGAGACTTTCAATGTCTGTCTCGACACCGAGTGTTGAGGTTGGAGAGCCACTTTGAGTTCCAATTCCTTCTGGTGCTGGGGCCAATGGGTGGTATGGTGCTAGGCGATCTTTATGTAGCACCACCCGTCTACCCCGTCCAGGCATTCGGATTCGAAAAACAACTTCCGAAATTATGTCCAGAATTTCTCCTGGTCCCTGCCAATGTTGTGTCAGTTTTGGGGACAACCCCCGTTTCCTTTGTGGGCAAAAGACCCACACTTTGTCCCCTTGCTTGAAAGTTGGACCATGAGCCCGAATGTCATATGCCCGTTTCTGACGGGCTCCTGCTCCCGCTAGGGCCTCCCTGGCCAATTGATGCACGGTGTTCAGCCGCTCTTTTAATCGTCGGAGATAGTCCATTTCGTGACCGCCAGCAAGCTCAGGCTCAGGGGGCGAGCCAAACACCAAGTCCACCGGCGTGCGCATCTCCCTTCCGAACATCAGCCCTGCCGGTGTGCACTGACTCGATTCCTGAACAGCCGTCCTATACGCCCACAAGACCAGAGGCAAATGTTGATCCCAGTCTCTCTGGTGTTGACTAGTGAGGATCGCAAGTTGGGCGGCCAAGGTGCGGTTAAACCGTTCAACCAGTCCATCGCTCTGAGGGTGAAGGGGAGTGGTCCGGGTCTTCTTCACCCCCAGCCGCTGACACACCTCCTTAAACAAACGGCTCTCAAAGTTCCGTCCCTGGTCGCTGTGCAGTTCATTCGGCACCCCGAATCGAGTGAACATTTCGTCCAGCAATTTTTGAGCGGCTGTGGAGGCACTTTGATCTGGAATGGCATATGCCTCCGGCCATTTGGTAAAGTAGTCCATCGCCACTAAAACAAAACGATTTCCAGCCTCTGTGGTAGGGAAAGGACCCAGCACATCTACCCCAATCCTCTCCATGGGAGCCCCGACGAGATACTGTTGTAGTGGCGCGTAAGAGCGTTGGCCAGGTCCTTTCTGCGCCGTACAAACGTCACAACAGTGGACGTGCATTTCCGCATCTTGTCGACATCCCGGCCAATAGAATCGCTGCCGCAGCCGACGCACTGTCTTTGCATTTCCAAAGTGCCCAGATCCAGCCGCCCCATGGACCCAATGGAGGACCGTTGTACGTAAAGCCTGGGGAACCAGAAGTTGGAAACGGTCAGTACCTCCCCTTGGTGCCTGCCATCTTCTGTAAATCACCCCATCGTGTAACTCCAGGCTGCCCCACTGCGAATGTAACAACTTGAGTTCCGACCCCTGAGAAGATACGGTTTGCCAATCGGGGCATTCCTGAGTCTCCAGCCAACCCCTGACCTTCTCCAGCACTTGGTCGTCTGTTTGTAGTTGCCGTATCTGGTCGATGGTGAATGGTTCCCCTGCCCCATCAGTGTCCTCTAGCACAGCTGCTGCTGACGAGGGTCCCATACCCCTTTCTTCTTGCCGGCTGCAATATCGACAGTCATCGAGGACGCATGGTCGCCTGGAGAGGGCATCAGCATTTGCATGCTGTCGTCCTGGTCGGTGTTGCACCTCGAAATCAAACTCCTGAAGTATTTCTATCCACCTTGCTACCTGGCCCTCAGGTTGCCGAAAGTTTAACAGCCATGTAAGGCTAGCATGATCAGTTCGAATCGTAAACTTGGTGCCCAAAAGGTAAGGCTTGAAGTGTCGCACTGCCAAGATCACTGCCAATAGTTCCCGCCGGGTAACGCAGTAGTTTTTCTCCGGCCGACTGAGGCTGCAGCTATAGTAGGCCACCACTCTTTCTCCGGCCTCCCCCTTCTGGGAGAGTACTGCGCCAACCCCCACATTACTGGCGTCCGTGTCCAAAATAAAGGGTTGGTTGGGGTCAGGGTAAGCCAGGATCGGTGCACTGGTAAGAGCAGCTTTTAGTTGTTGAAAGGCAGCGGCGCAGTCCTCCGTCCACCCGAACTGTTGGCCCTTGCTCGTCAGCTGGTGCAAGGGGCTAGCAATAGTGGCAAAGTTTCTCACGAATCTCCGGTAGTATGAGGCTAAGCCCAGAAAGCTCCGCAGCTCGGTGATGTTGGCTGGTGGGGGCCAGTTGCTCACGGCAGTCACCTTCGTTGGGTCGGTAGCTACTCCACTCTCGCTAACCACGTGTCCCAGAAACTGAGTCTGTCTGGAGAGGAGGTTACATTTTGCGGGGTTCAACCGCAACCCGGCGCTACGAATAGCTGTCAAGACTTCCCGTAAGTTGTGGATAGCCTGATCAAAGTCTCTGGCATGGATTAACAAGTCGTCCAGATAGACCACACACCGGGTTCGGGGAATGTCTTTCAGGACCCGCTCCATCAGTCTTTCAAAAGTGGCTGGTGCGTTACACAGCCCAAACGGCATCACCTTGAATTGCCACAACCCTTGCCCTATGGTGAATGCGGTTTTATGTCGGTCCTCTGGTGACAGTTCCACTTGCCAAACCCACTGCGCAAGTCCAAGGTGCTGAACCAGCAGGATCCAGCCACATAATCCAATGCATCATCGATGCGTGGCAGTGGGTATGAGTCTTTTCTAGTGACTTCGTTTAACTTCCGAAAGTCCACACAGGGGCGCCAACCCTCCGTTTTCTTCCGAACCATGACCATTGGTGCAGCCCAGGGGCTGTCCGAGGGCTCAATAACGTCGTTGGCTGCCATCTCACGAATCATTTCCTCGGCAGCTTGACGCTTCGCAAGAGGCAATCGGTGGGGGCGCAAACGAATGGGAGCGGCATGGCCAGTGTCTATGTGGTGTTTTACTAAATTCGTTCTAGTACAGTCCTCCTCTCGAGCCGCAAAAATGTCCACAAAGTCTCTTAAAAGTTGTTGAAGTTGCTCCTGCTGTGTCGCGTTCAGATGTTCCCCACTTCGACGGCCCAATTCCTCTACAGCGGCAACTGTCTCAGCTGATGGGTGGTCGCGTGAGGAAAACCGTTGGGAAGCACTGGTCTGAGCTGCAACATTCTCCTGAGGATCCCCTTGAGTCTCTGCATCTCCTGAGCAACGGTCGGGAGCCGGTGAACCGTGGTATCCGGGCAGATCCAAGCCAGCAGCCCTTCCAGGACGGTTCCAGCCCGATTGGAGCGGCACAGTCTCATTACCTAGGCAGAGGACGGCCCTAGACACATCAACACATGCTCCCCAGTGGGCCAACAAGTCCAACCCGATGATGCACGGATCTTTAATGTCTGCAAGCCAGAATTCGTGGTTGGTCTGGCTCGTCCCCACCATCATAGATAACAGTTTTTTGCCGGGCATTACTGTCCGTTCACCCGTAACCGTGCGTAGTTCGCTATTTGTGGGGGTCCAGCCCTCGGGAAGAAGACTAGCTGTTTCTGGCAACACTCCTTTTCTCAGCAAACAAATAGTGGACCCCGTGTCCACTAAGGCACTGCATGGCCATCCATCAATAGTGCAGTCCAGGTATAGAAAATCCACAGTGCCCAACTTTGAAGCAGTCTTTGTTGAGGGGTGCTGAAAAACGGAGCGAGGGCCCCCTCACGGCCTCACCCCGATGTCGTTTCCCTGCGGTGATGTTGTACGAGGTAACGGACTTGGGGCAGGGCAATCCCTGGCAAAGTGCCCTGGCTCTCCGCATCGAGAACAACAGTCCACTCGTTCTCTCTGTCGGGGGGTGGATGTTGATTGGGCGCGGCTGACCTCCACTACCTCAGACAGGTCCCCTTCCGCCCTTCGTTCAACGGCTCTTGTTAGTTGACTCAGTCGTGGTGTTCGTTTTGTTGGTGACTTCGCCTGTATTACGTCTTCGACCCGCTCAGCCTCTTTTATTGCCTCGCTCAGATTTCGGGGTGACGATAGACAGACATGCTGGCGAAGACGTTCTGGTGTGAGGCCCCGCAGGAAAGCATGAAGTCCGAGTTCTTCCCTCACTGCTGTCGAGAAATTAGGGTAACCTTTCCGTGTAAATCCCCTGACGTCAGCGGCAAAGGCTCCTATACTCTCACCTTCATGCCGACGTCGGCTAGTCAGCTTGTCTCTGCTGCATTCTGCTGAAGTTCTTTGTCCAAAGCGACTGGTGAGAGCAGCGGTGAGAGCCTGAAAATCAAGACACTCTTCCGATGACAGATCAATGAGTACCTGAAGTGCGGGACCCTCCAAGGCAAGGGCCAAGTGTGTCGCAGCTTCCTCGCGGTTCCACTCATTGTGTATCGCGGCCAGATCCACTTGTGCGAGGTATGGTTCTAAAGGAGTCAATCCGCTGTATCGCGGCAGCTTAGCAGGTGACCGTGAGAAACGGACCGTCCGACTAGTAACCTGGGGTATCGCTGCGGCAGCCGACGGCCCCCTCTGGCCGTGCTCAGAAGATCGCAACATTGTCCGGGGAATACTGGTACCATCAGGCCGGTCTGCCGCTTTTCTCCGCACAGCTCCGCTGATCAGGCGCTCTATCGAAACGCTTTTCTCCAAGATGGCACGCTCCAATTCTTCAAGACTCTGTTCCATAACGGCGTCTTCTAAACAGCCTGGTCTCCCACTTCTGACACCAATGTAGCGACCTGGGGTCGAGTCTTGAAGTTTTTCAAGCCGATCTCTGCCGTGCACCTCTCCCAAGCTGTCGGCTAGCGGATTGCCAGCGTTAGGCACGCAGCTGTACCCAGCTCTCTAAGTAACGAGCACTCGTGTCCCA
>JANRMT010062814.1:134015430-134037701 GCA_026402145.1 Polypterus bichir lapradei
TAACGAGCACTCGTGTCCCATACACCGCACGACTACGAGTGTCTCGGTATTGATTGCTCAGATAAATCTTAGCAAAGAATACAGCTCTGTCCTGTTGTATCTCTTTAATCACAGATAGCCAGAAAACAAAGCTCGACATTATTGCACTGTCATGGTCAAGGTCATGCACGAAGACACATTTCACATAACCGGTACTTTTTACAAAATAAATAACCCCGGACGGCGATGACCCAAACCCACCCCACTAATTGAACACAAACACAATCATTATTTACAAGTTAAAAGATTAATAAATACAACAGGAAAACATTAGAACAATCAGTGAACTTACAACCTTCCCATAATGCATCACTCCGGTAGCGCTGACTGCCGGGTCGTTACAGTATCAATGTATGAGCTATTCAGAAGTTTTGTTAATAAATTAAATTAAAACTTTATGTGGTTTGTCAAAGTGTTTAGAGTGGTTTTTGCCTTTCCCATTTTGGGATAGATTTTAACAAAATGCCATACCCATATAGAAGTCAAAACCATAGAAGTCATAAGTAGGGCAAATAATCTACTAAACAAAAATTAAAAATAATAAATTTAATGTTAGATGGCATTACAAAAAGTCTATTGAATCTAACCAAAAAAGATATTGAAATTTGAAATGTGGAAAATGTGGTACCCGTTAACAAGAAGCTTGAAAAGGCTAATTTTCTTATGGACATATTTGACATATTATCAAATAATAATGAAATGATTTGGAGAGGGCAGTTGGCAGTATTTTGTTGTGGACTCACAACAAACAAACGCACCCCCACACACACAATGAACCTTCTTATTTGTTCGATTTGAACTGTGGTAACAGCCATTGGTCAGCTGAAAATTCAAAATGTACAGCTTTCAAAAGAAGCAGTTTCTTATTGGTCCATGCTAATAAAGGCCTACCTCAGGCTGATAAAAAATTTCACAGTACAAATAAAATGAAGATGATAATGGAAATTAACTTTTTAAATTCAGGACAAATCACTGAACAAACACTAAAACAGAATTTCCATGTATGAAAAATCAAAATAAAATAAAAAAGCATGCATAAAAGTGTGTTTAAACTATACCAGTTGCAAGTATTCTAGAGGTGATGTTAGCATGTCCACCAACAGGACACATTCCAGTTTTGCTGGAGTCTTCAACCAAATGCTGTAGTTATCCTTCTGCCTGATGGTGGCCCATTCCAGTGACTTTAACTGCGATCCCAGGCGGGGCCTCCACATAGTTCTTGCCTGAATTTATGCCAACAGGTGGTCATCACTCAGTAGCTGCATACCAGAGGGGGCACCTGTGCACCAGTTAGTGGGCACTTTTGGGTGTACAGGGGTTCAGAATTGAAGTGGGCACTCGAGAGGGAATATTCATGTCTATTGCCCAGAGGTACTAGAGAGGAGGTGTCTACATTCAAATAAATGGGCTTGACTGACAAGGAGTTGTGAGTTTATTGAAAAATTTACACACACATTTGAGTGTCTGATCTAGAATGAAACAAGGACAATACATTTTCTCTTAAATAGGCACATTTTAAGTAAAGAATGAAAAGGGCTGCAGGAATTTGAAAACCATTCTGTATAAATTTATTTTTAATACATCAAAAGCATTCAAAACCTCTTCAAAATATTTTAACAAGTGCATGTATGTTTTTGTAATACAGGTGCTGGTCATAAAATTAGAATATCATGACAAAGTTGATTTATTTCAGTAATTCCATTCAAAAAGTGAAACTTGTATATTAGATTCATTCATTACACACAGACTGATGTATTTCAAATGTTTATTTCTTTTAATTTTGATGATTACAACTGACAACTAATGAAAGTCCCAAATTCAGTATCTTGGAAAATTAGAATATCAATTAAGACCAATGCAAAAAAATGATTTTTAGAAATGTTAGCCAACTGAAAGGTATGAACATGAAAAGTATGAGCATGTACAACATTCAATATTTAGTTGGGGCTCCTTTGGCCTGGATTACTGCAGCAATGCGGCGTGGAATGGAGTCGATCAGTCTGTGGCACTGCTCAGGTGTTACGAGAGCCCATGTTGCTCTGATAGTGTCCTTCAGCTCTTCTGAATTGTTGGGTCTGGCGTATTGCATCTTCCTCTTCACAATACCCCATAGATTTTCTATAGGGTTAAGGTCAGGCGAATTTGCTGGCCAATCAAGAACAGGGATACCATGGTCCTTAAACCAGGTACTGGTGGCTTTGGCACTGTGTGCAGATGCCAGGTCCTGTTGGAAAATGAAATCTGCATCCCCATAAAGTTCATCAGCAGCAGGAAGCATGAAGTGCTCTAAAACTTCCTGGTAGACGGCTGCGTTGACCTTGGACCTCAGAAAACACAATGGACCAACACCAGCAGATGACATGGCACCCCAAACCATCACTGACTGTGGAAACTTTACACTGGACCTCAAGCAATGTGGATTCTGTGCCTCTCCTCTCTTCCTCCAGACACTGGGACCTTGATTTCCAAAGGAAATGCAAAATTTACTTTCATCAGAGAACATAACTTTGGACCACTCAGCAGCAGTCCAGTCCTTTTTGTCTTTAGCCCAGGCGAGATGCTTCTGACGCTATCTCTTGTTCAAGAGTGGCTTGACACAAGGAATGCGACAGCTGAAACCCATGTCTTGCATACGTCTGTGCGTGGTGGTTCTTGAAGCACTGACTCCAGCTGCAGTCTACTCTTTGTGAATCTCCCTCACAGTTTTGAATGGGTTTTGTTTCACAATCCTCTCCAGGGTGTGGTTATCTCTATTGCTTGTACACTTTTTTCTACCACATCTTGTCCTTTCCTTCGCCTCTCTATTAATGTGCTTGGACACAGAGCTCTGTGAACAGCCAGCCTCTTTAGCAATGAGCTTTTGTGTCTTGCCCTCCTTGTGCAAGGTGTCAATGGTCGTCTTTTGGACAACTGTCAAGTCAGCAGTCTTCCCCATACATAACTAGACTGAGGGACCATTTAAAGGCTTTTGCAGGTGTTTTGAGTTAATTAGCTGATTAGAGTGTGGCACCAGGTGTCTTCAATATTGAACCTTTTCACAATATTCTAATTTTCCGAGATACTGAATTTGGGACTTTCATTAGTTGTCAGTTATAATCATCAAAATTAAAAGAAATAAACATTGAAATACATCAGTCTGTGTGTAATGAATGAATCTAATATACAAGTTTCACTTTTTGAATGGAATTACTGAAATAAATCAACTTTGTCATGATATTCTAATTTTATGACCAGCACCTGTACATAGTCTAAATTTCAGATTGACAAAAATCAGGTTTCCAATCTCAAAATTAAAAAATCATAAATAAACAAAAATATAAACAGTTCAAAATATTAAAGTGTTTTCAAACCAAGTATATGAATGGCTTAAAATCTCTATACATATCTGTAGAAAAAATCTGTCCTTTTGTTTGTTATTTATACACAGCTGTGTTGTTTAAGCAACAGAATTTAAATTTGGCAGAATAGGTCAAGTTTTTGACTTATACTTTGACCTCTATCAATGTGCAAATGAAAAGAAATACTACATTGTGATCAGTCACAGAGAGACAGCACCATAAAGGCTGGCTAGCACACTTTCCTTACAGCTAAGAAATCTGAGTTCAGTTGCCACTAATTACACTTAACTTATTATTTAATAAGGAATTTCCCTCACTAATTTTAACATAGCCCCAAGTGATGAGCCATATCATTACCAGAGTTGCTTATTGCAAATTGGGGTTCAACTGGGGTGCAATTTGGAAACAATTATTATGTAGAAAGAAGATTACCGATTCTAACCATTTTCTAAGCCTGCTTCAGCAGGGTCAGAGGTGGATGGAGCCCATCCCATCAAGCATAGCATGCAAGGCAGGAACAGTCTACTGGACCAGGCATCAGTACATCACAGGGTGAGCACACTCACATACTCACACACACAGGCCAATTAAATATCACCAATCCATCAAAGCAGCATATATTTGAACAGTGGTAGGAAATTGGAGCACCTCCACACAGCCATGGGGAGAACATGCAGAGAGAACTGAGGATATAATCCCAGGATATGAACCCAAGTGTCCTTACTGCAATGCAGCAGCACTACCACTTTACCACCCATAACTATAATTATATACTAAATTCAAAAGATTTGGGTATAACAGAGATTGGTAATAAATAATTTAGAAATACATTTTATCTCTGTACTCTTTGACATAAACAATGCGAGTAACATTCAAGAAGAATTAAATACTTTCTACATCTCCTACACCAATAGCAGAATTCTTGAAGCAGGAGTATAATGAATTTATTAATTGAAATCTACTTGTATAAGGTACATCATCAAAGTGTAATGCCATGAGAATTTTCAGAGAGAAGCAAGTACTCCTTTAGGCTAGTAACCTCTCTTATGTTAGAGCCAGTCATCAGGTGTTAGCAGTAACAGTAAAGCTAATTTTAAATATAAGAAAACTTTTAATAAAAAGTTATAAAAACAAATTCAGGGCTGCATCACTGTATTTGTTTGAAATTCATATGTGATCATATTACTATTTAATCTTTGTATAGAAAATACCAATGTAATTGGTTAACTTGTAGGCAACCAGAGCAAAACCTGTATTTTGTTGGGGTTTGTGAAGTTGTGAGGTGTAAAATCTTGAAGAATGAGTCCCACGGGTTAAATTGTTTTTCTAACCATGCAGTGGTCTTAACTTATATTGTATGTAAGCCCATATCTGTATTAGCTCATAACTGTTTTTAAGATCATATTGTACTATTTTTATCTATTGCCTTAGCTTATACTGTACATAGACTTATGACAAATAATGCAGAAGCAATCTTCAATCTCTTTCTGTGGTTTGTACTTGCAAAAGCTGCCTATGAAAGCTTGTTTTAAATTTAGCTTTCCCATTAGTTTTTAAGATCACTTTGTTCTTTCAGAGAAATGATACTTAATAAGAGATCAATGTTGATGCATGGTGTGAACTTATAAACGCAGCCTGTTCATTGCAACAAGCACGCACACACGCACATCTTAGAAGCTGCAGCAGGGCTCTAAGCAGGGTACATGACATTTGTGTGTGTCTAGCAATAAACCCTTACTTCAGAATGAGCAATACCTAAAGTACGGATTTATTTTTTCAAATAGGTAATCATTTAAAATGCCTCAACAATGTAGATACACATAAAATGTGCCTGGATCGTCTTTTGTTTGCAACAGCTTGAGGAAGTACCCATGCAGAATAGTCACTAGAGAGTCAATAGAGAACTAAGGCCATCCGCTCTTTAAAAAATACAAAAAAAAAAATCCAAGCTTCACATTTGATCACTATAAAATTCACAAAAAAAATAAAGGTTTTGTTGCCCTTCTGTCTTTTTGACCCCAGCTACCTTTGTGATCTGCCATTTTCTATCTGGCAGAAAACAACTAAGTAAAAATTTGAATCCATGATTTGTATTCTTGAGGCTACAGTGTTAACCGCTGCATCACTGTGCTGCCATGAATTGTAATTTGTGTTTTACTTTTAGTTTTGCAGTTTGTTTTTATTTAATATTTAACACAGTTTTATTTATAAACCTATACATTGCTCTGAACTTGTAAACAATTAAGTGTGCACCATAAAAAATTAAAAAGAGTAACTAATAAAAGGATATATGCAGAAAAACTGACCAAAGCAATATACTTGTTTATATTATATTTAAATAATCACATGATACATATACTATTTGATAACATCTTTACTGTACAATTTACTATTGACAGCTTACCTTTGCAAAAATGGACTCCATCTCCATTATGACCTGCAGCACACCGGCAATAGAATGTTTCTCTTACAACATCTAAAAGACAAATTGCTTTTGGATGGCACTGAATTTTCCGTTGAATACATTCACTTTTAAAAGGATCTTAAAAAGAAAATATAGATTAAATTGGTCATAATTTATTATAATAGACTAATAGAGCAAAATAAATACATTCAAATCTTTAGTGCAGTTATGTTTGGTGTTTTTGATATATAGTATAATGGCAACACAGTATCATTCATTGTAAAATTATACTAGAAATATTATAACAGTTGCATTGTTTTCTGTTCTTTGTTCAAACATACTGGTAGATCAACTGATTTGAGTAAATGTAATACTCATCTCCAGGATACATTTACATTATGCATTAGTGACACAATATCTTTTGTTTTCTTTTCAAAACAACAAATAAATTAAACTACATGCTGCAAACAATCCACATGGTACAGTACACGTAAAATACTCACCATTGATATTACTGTCCATTTGAATTTGGCCAGCTGTTGTTAAAGAGCCGTATAAAATAAAAGTAAGAATTAGGCTCATATTTTTTCATGTGCATAGACTATCCATGACAAGTGGCAGCAAGTCTTCTTAAATTTGCTTCACAATCTTTGTTTCTGACAAATATTTCTGGAATCTGCAGTTGAGGAGTTCACTCTGGTAATTTAAAATAAAAGTAGATGATCATCAGTAGTTATAGGAAAATGCTGTTCAGATCAGGACTGAGATAAAACACATTGCATATGCTGTATGTACAACAGACGCACAAATAAAATGCATTTTTTATGAGGGCAGGTAAAGGTTGTTGTGGGTCCATTTTCCACAAAACATAATAAGAACCTATGAAGCAGTTTAACGGTGTAAGACAGGGTAGCTTCCAGTGTCTAACCTGAGCAAGGTCCTGGTGGTAATTGGTAACTCCATAATGTAAATTCACTTGAACACGGAACTATTATTGGTGGAAGAAATACAGTTTTTATCTATTGGGTCCTGGTGGTAAGTGGTAACTCCATAATGTAAATTAACTTGAACACGCAACTATTGTTGGTGGAAGAAATACATCCATCCATCCATCCATCATCCAACCCGCTATATCCTAACTACAAGGTCACAGTTTTTTTATCTATTTGCCAACATCCTGTAAAGAACATAAATCATGTGTGCATAGAACTGTTGTTTGTATAATATACTACTCTACATATCTATGGTTAAGAAAATGTAAGCCACAATATTAATTAATAAAATAAGGCATTTTTACTTACAAGGGTTTATACCTGTATCTCTAAGTAGAAATTGAGTAACAATGTAAACTTCAGGATATTATACACGAAAAAGGCACAGCTAGTAACATGACTAATGGCAAAAACAGGACAGCAAATGTCAAATCCACAGGTCTTCTCTTCAGGTACTGTTAATCAATGGATATTTTTAAGATTTCATCAGTAGGGAGCATAAGGTAATAGTTTTCATGTTTTCCGCAATTCTTGCAGTCTTAGTTACAAAGTCCAAACTTACATTTAATGCAAAGAAAAGTAAATAAGTTCCATACCTGTTTTATTGTTTTTCTTTTGTTTAAAATTATTTACTGTATGTTTTTACAAAGTCCAAACTTACATTTAATGCAAAGAAAAGTAAATAAGTTCCATACCTGTTTTATTGTTTTTCTTTTGTTTAAAATTATTTACTGTATGTTTTTATCAGTTACTGAGGATTCATTATATATAGGTAGGAATGAGTATGAGAGGTTCATCCATGCTGAATGACTTTTCAATACATTTACTGTAAGCCTATATCTTTTTTTATTGCATATGGAACCTCACTGCTGCATCCAGACAAAAAACTTGTTGCACACAGGTTTTGCCCAAACATTTTTCTTACTTTTATTCTTCCTTCATTTACCCACAAACCCCGAGTTCACCACACCCCCCTTATTCCCATCCTGCCCCTTGTCTTTTATGAAATCAACTATGTACAAAACTCTTAAAGAAACATGGAGTTCAATTCTAGACATAACATTTTCCCCCCTTTCTCCCTTAACCCTCTGTTACATAGTCACTGAGCCAATGCGGGGGAACCTGTGCTCGTTGGGGTCGATGATAACTTTGTGAAGAAGCAGGAAGGGTCTCCGAAGATAACCACAGAGATGTAGCTTAGGGTGGAGGGCACTGCCAAGTGAGGACCGAAGTCTCTGAAGATGTAGTGCTGGCTGATGAAGGTGGTGGCACTGTGCACAGACGATCAGCATGGGAACGTGACCCATCAGTAAGACTGTAGCTTATTCTTGCGATTTGCATGCTTTACCCTTACCCATTCTGAAACAGCCAGTCTGGGTGACTTTGCATGTTTGGCCCTGTCATACAGTGCATCCGGAAAGTATTCAAAGCGCATTACTTTTTCCACATTTTGTTATGTTACAGCCTTATTCCAAAATGGATTAAATTCATTTTTTTCCTCAGAATTCTACACACAGCACCCCATAATGACAACGTGAAAAAAGTTTATTTGAGGTTTTTGCAAATTTATTAAAAATAAAAAAACTGAGAAATTACATGTACATAAGTATTCACAGCCTTTGCTCAATACTTTGTCGATGCACCTTTGACAGCAATTACAGCCTCAAGTCTTTTTGAATATGATGCCACAAGCTTGGCACACCTATCCGTGGCCAGTTTCGCCCATTCCTCTTTGCAGCACCTCTGAAGCTCCATCAGGTTGGATGGGAAGCGTTGGTGCACAGCCATTTTAAGATCTCTCCAGAGATGTTCAATCGGATTCAAGTCTGGGTTCTGGCTGGGCCACTCAAGGACATTCACAGAGTTATCCTGAAGCCACTCCTTTGATATCTTGGCTGTGTGCTTAGGGTCATTGTCCTGCTGAAAGATGAACCGTCGCCCCAGTCTGAGGTCAAGAGCGCTCTGGAGCAGGTTTTCATCCAGGATGTCTCTGTACATTGCTGCAGTCATCTTTCCCTTTATCCTGACTAGTCTCCCAGTTCCTGCCACTGAAAAACAGTCACCACAGCATGATGCTGCCACCACCATGCTTCACTGTAGGGATGGTATTGGCCTGGTGATGATCGGTGCCTGGTTTCCTCCAAACGCAACACCTGGCATTCACACCAAAGTTAAATCTTTGTCTCATCAGACCAGAGAATTTTGTTTCTCATGGTCTGAAAGTCCTTCAGGTGCCTTTTGGCAAACTTCAGGTGGACTGCCATGTGCCTTTTACTAAGGAGTGGCTTCCGCCTGGCCACTCTACCATACAGGCCTAATTGGTGGATTGCTGCAGAGATGGTTGTCCTTCTGGAAGGTTCTCCTCTCTCCGCGGAGGAACGCTGGAGCTCTGACAGAGTGACCATCGGGTTCTTGGTCACCTCCCTGACTAAGGCCCTTCTCCCCCGATCGCTCAGTTTAGATAGCCGGCCAGCTGTTGGAAGAGTCCTGGTGGTTTTGAACTTCTTCCACTTATGGATGATGGAGGCCACTGTGCTCATTGGGACCTTCAAAGCAGCAGAGAGTTTTCTGTAACCTTCCCCATATTTGTGCCTCGAGACAATC
Organism: Polypterus bichir lapradei; assembly: GCA_026402145.1. Taxonomy (NCBI): domain Eukaryota; kingdom Metazoa; phylum Chordata; class Cladistia; order Polypteriformes; family Polypteridae; genus Polypterus; species Polypterus bichir. Next base: position 134,024,808 of record JANRMT010062814.1, read on the forward strand.
CTGTCTCGGAGGTCTACAGACAATTCCTTTGACTTCATGCTTGGTTTGTGCTCTGACATGAACTGTCAACTGTGGGACCTTATATAGACAGGTGTGTGCCTTTCCAAATCATGTCCAATCAACTGAATTTACCACAGGTGGACTCCAATTAAGCTGCAGAAACATATCAAGGATGATCAGGGGAAGCAGGATGCACCTAAGCTCAATTTTGAGCTTCATGGCAAAGGCTGTGAATACTTATGTACATGTGCTTTCTCAATTTTTTTATTTTTAATAAATTTGCAAAAACCTCAAGTAAACTTTTTTCACGTTGTCATTTTGGGGTGTTGTGTGTAGAATTCTGAGGAAAAAAATGAATTTAATCCATTTTGGAATAAGGCTGTAACATAACAAAATGTGGAAAAATTGATGTGCTGTGAATACTTTCCGGATGCACTGTAATTACGTTTTATTTGATACTGTGACTGTATTACCTTTTGAGCTGCTTTTGTGGGCATCTGTGCCACATAACTGGGCTAGTCACATTAAAGGCAATTTTAGTTCCCGGCCTATCATTAAAGAAGCGGGGCGAGACACTGGTAGTAGCATGCAGGGAAGCTCATGTGTGCAGCAGAGTTAGGTGGAGAACATCATCAAAAATCCTTCTTTCTATTAAGTATGCTCTGATGCTGTCTTTTAGTCTACGGTTCAGGTGTTCCACCCCACCATTAGCTTCAGGGTGATACACTGCTGTTTTAATGTATTTAATACCATTGTCTTTGAGAAAAGAAGTAAACACTGCTGATGAAAACTGGGGTCCGTTGTCTGTTATAATAACATTCTGGCAAATCCCACTGACTGAACAGGTGGCTTAGGGAGCGTATGATAAGAGTGTGTCATGGTGGAGCTAAGCATGATGTCCTCAGGTCATTTTGAATGCAAGTCATGCACAACCAAAAGGTATCTTGCATGAGCCGGAGCCCCATGGTGTTCCCCACAATATGTATTTCTAAGTGTTCCCAAAGGGATTTCGGCCATGCCACAGGTCTCAAAGTAGCTGGTGTGGGTCTCAGTGTTTTGCCACTCACTAAGCACGCTGAGCAGTCTTTTACCAGCAGTTCAACATCACTGTCAATGTTTGGCCACCAGACCGTGTCCCTGCAGTGTTGTTTTACCTTCACAATCCCCAAATGGCCTTCATGGGCCGTGTATTGTACTCTTGCCTGGAGAGATTCAGGGATTAGGGTTCGGTGGCCCCTTGCTACATATACCTCGTCCCAACAAGAGAGTTCATCTTGCACCTGGTAAAAGGGAAGAAGTTCTGGCTGCACAGCTTTTGGCCCTCCACAATATATTTTCGGATCTGACAGAGTAGTTCATCATAACAGGAGGCCTGACGTAGTTCCTTCATGGCCACTGTGCCCTTAAGTGCTTCCTGCAGAATGTGAATCCAGGAATTCTCCTCCTCTGAGACCACACCCACAGGTAGGGATAAGGAAACAGCCCTAGAAAGTAAATCAGCAACTGTATTTTCATAGCCAGGTGTGAACTGAAGTGGAAAGTTATACTAGTTTAACCAATCTTCTCACCGGAGGAGCCTGAGTGGCTTGTGACCTGATGCCCCCTTGCCCAGAACAGTGGTTAATGCCTGGTGGTCAGTGCACAAGGTAAAATGCAGCTCTCAGGTATTTAATAAGGAAATTGGTTAATTGTGTTTTCACGTTCACATGAAGGCACGATTAGTTCAGCCAGTTTCCTCACTGAGATTCTGCACATATAATTAAGGCACCTGCACCCATGAAGTATAAAATGAAACTGAGCAGGACAGACAGGAGATCAAAAAAGGAAAAGAAAAGCGTAAAAGGAAAGGCTTGAAACAAAGAGCGAAAGCAAGAAGAGACGGGTTCGAGAAAAGAGGAGAAAGTATGAGAGTGTTGCAGATGCATGGAGATCAGTCAGAAGGTGGACCTACAGGCAGTGAAGGGAATGTCGCTTCAGAGGAGGGTTGTTAATGCGGAGTATTGAGGAAACAGTACTGGGTGAAGGGCTTTGAAAGTTGTCCTAAGAATTCTAAAAGAAGGTTGTGAGATGATGAAGCTGGACTTCGGCTTTTCAGCGGATGACCTACTGTGGTGGCTACGACGCAAGCCAATATGAAGGGTGCTGGTTGCCCAGCCACCTTGCAGAGAAAGCTCATTTCGGTTGCTTGTAACCACAATCTCATTCTTTCAGTCATTAGCCAACATTCATGACAATAGGTGAAGGTAGTGACATAGATCAACTTTTAAATCAAGAGCTTTGGCTTCTGACTGAGTTCCTTTTTTACATCTATAGATCAGTATAGTGACCACATAACTGCGCTTGCTGCCCCAATCCATCTATTGATCTCACCATCCCATTTCCCCTCACTTGCGAGCAAAACCCTGAGGTAATTAAATTCCTCTACTTGAGGCAGTGACTCACCTCCCACTTGGAGAGGACAGTCGACCTTCCTACTGAGAACCATGGCCTCAGATTTGGAATTGCTGCTCCTCATTCCTGCCCCTTCACACTTGAGCACAAAGTGTTCCAATGCGTACTGGAGTTCACAGCCCAATGAAGCTAACAAGACCATGTACACTGTAAAAATCAGTGGAGTAATTCTTGCACCATTGTTTTTGAACCTCTTTACGACTTTCTACTTTGTCTTCTACTCTTTGTCTTTTATTTCCTCCCCCGCTTGGACCTGTTAGGTTTCCACAGTCCAAAGACATGCACGTTAGGTGGATTGCCAATGCCATATTGGCACCTGAAGTGTGTGTGTGTGTGTTCATCCTGCAATGAGCTGGCATTCTGCACAGGGATTGGTCCTGCCTTACATCCACAGCTTTCTAGGATATGCTAAAGATTCCCCATGACCCCGCTCTGGATAAGATGGTTTAGAGAAATAGATATATATGCATATGTGGCGTTCAATGTGTGAAATTAGGCATTGTGTACAATGCCTAGCAAATCTATAGAATGCCGAAAATGGGACGTCAAAATATGAAACGATTAAAAAAATTTTGAAATGATTAAAATTTCAATCATTTCCTAGGCATTCTATGCAATACCAAAAGGCAAACGAGTAAAGTTTAAAATACCTGTGTTAGTGATGAATATTTACTCTAATTATTTTCATAGCTGCGCTGTATAATTGTGCGGTTTTGCAAAATATTTCTTTGCCAGAATTAACTAAGTGCAATATCTATGTATGTTCTATCAGTAGTGCATCCATGCAGATTAGAGTACTTCCACCATTTATACTTCGTCTTCAGCAACAAAATAGTGACGAAAAAACACAAGTTTTAATTTGTGCAGCAGACATTAGCACAAACTGTCCTGTATGAGAAGGGTGAAGCAAAATGTAGACTCCGGACAAGAATCACAGCATGTTTACATGCAACGACGATTCTACGAAGAACTATCTAATGCATAGGCCAATGGTGCTAAAAAACCATGTTCTTTCTAAATGAAACTACTTAACACTTGCCAATAGTGAGCAATGTGAAAAAGCCTAAGATGACTACTAAGATAAAGGCCTTTTCATGACTCACTTTTCATACTTTGCCTAAAAAGAATTTTTAATTCTGTATTTTGCCTAGGTAATACAGTATATACAATGGCTAGGGAAAGCATGTAGAATGAACACCCCTTTAAAAAGGCGGGAAAAAAACTAGTGAGAAAACCCAAACATTCCTATTATGAAACAGGGATTAGATCACCCTGTAGGACACCCCTATAAATGAAGCAATGTTTAGAATAAAAAATTAACATATATACAAAGTTACTGGTGGGTATAGATGTTTGGTTAAAATGACAGAATTCTGCATTTTAAGACTTAGATGATGTGATGATTAGATAAGATAATGGTATCATAAAAATATAAAAGGGAAGGAATTGTATTATTGAGTCATTTGTGCATATCTCTGTGCAAATAAAGAGCCATTCTTCATTTTCATCTGGTCTCTTTCTTTGATAACAGAGGAAAGTTTTTTCTACTACACAAGCTGCTTTCATAGACCATAATTATCTTAGATGTATAACCTGCTATTTTATTGGGCTCTGCACAAGTATAACCATGTAATATTTATTGTCCCCTCATATAGACAGAAACTAAAATCTGCTGTGGAGAGACTACAGCAAGGCCTGGACACGGTTCTCTGGGAAGTATTAAGAAAACCATCTGCTGGACTACAGGAGTTGTCACACATGTGTGCATGGGAGTCAGCTAGAGGGCTTAAATAATAGTAGTACCATGCCAGACCAGGGGGTGGCGAGCTGTAATAACTTTCAGTGCCCTTCCAATGTATTAGGAACCAAAGCATAGAGAGAAGTGTGTACATTGCATCAGGTACACGTCATAAATGTAGGAAGGAAAGTCCTTGCGCGTGTGTGAACTGTTAACATTTGAATTTGATGATTGCATATAGCGTGGACCTGACCTCTCTGTACTATTCTTTCCTCTGTCCTGGAGTACAAAAGAAACAACGCCATACAGCAACATGGAGACTGGGAAGATTGGGAAAAAAAATGTTTTCTGAAATGTACTATACAGGTCATAAAATGAATAATTCCAAATATCATATATACCTATATCTCTGTTTTTTTTTTTTGTCAGTGCGGCAGATTTGACATCATAGACTATAAGGTGCATACTAATTCAGCGTGAACAGGAACACTCAATAAAACTGAATAAAAAAAAGTCAAATGACTTTGAGATACTAATAAGGCAGATTCACCAGCATTTGTGTGTCAGCTTTTATACCTCCAGATCTCAGAATGTCCAGTTCCGTTGCCTCAAAACACCACTCACATGTACAGTGTGGACTAAGCCTCGGACACAGACAGGTAGACATGTTGTTAACACCACCACGCGTTTATTTAACACTACTATTTACAAGTCTTAAGTGCACAAACAACCCACTTTACCCCCAAGTCCAGGCCTTGCACACACTTTGCCTCTTCTTCAGGCCGCCTCCACTCTCCTTACTCCTGCTTTGTCCACTCCTCACCCGACTCCGGTCTTGAATGACCCCTTTTATTCACACCCGGATGTGCTCCAGGTGCTTTCCGGCAATCTCCTGCTGACACGCCCCAGTGTGGCGGAAGTGCCGGCTGTATCCCTGGAAGCACTCCGGGTGTCCCTGCTCCTCTTCCCCCCAGCACTTCCTGGTGTGGCGGAAGTGCTGAGGTCCTGGGCTCCAAAGGCATGGGAGCGCCTCCTGGCGGTGACCACGGGCCCCTACAGGGTGGAGCTTCAAAGCTCTGTACCCGTGGCCCCCAAAGGAACCAGGGCGGTCGCCCCCAGATGGTCTGGGGAAGGCGCAAGCCCTCCACCGGTCCTCCTGGGCGTCCTGACCTCTGACAACAGTTATTGCCAGTTTCAAATAAAAACTAACAGCGTCAGATCCCTAGGGCGGTAGTATGTATCGTGATTGTGACTGAGAGAATAAAAGTGAAAAAAAATGGTAACTTTTACAAGTACTATAAATGTACACCATCTGTTACAGACTCAAACCAGATGTATGTGTGTACTGTATAATATTAAAAATAAGAGCAGCTCACTACTGAAAATGGCAAATATACGAGGTAGCAGGGATTGAACCGGGGACTCTTGATTACAAGTCAGTAAATCTTAACGCTATTCCACAGAAGCTGTTGTTTTATCCTTGAACCTTTTGTGAAAGTGTTTATTTGATCTTTGGACTTCAGGCTTCACACATTATATAGTTTATGCCAACATTTTGTTATTTATTACTAAAATATGAAAAAGTTTCTGTTTTAACAATGTGTTTACACAGATTATTTTAGAAACGGAACACACATGAAATGCATGTGTTCCAAATAATAATCTATTATTTCCACTCTAAAACTGAAGCACTTCACTCTCAGATAATCGAGGCATGAGCTGGGAGAACTTTTCGCATGTTCTGCGGTGGTGGGGGGATGGAATAGCAGGCTGCTTGCTGCTTGTCTTTATCGGCACATTTACAGGACAAAAGACGCTGACGGAGAGGTGTGATGGGATTTAAGGTGGGCTGGATCTACGAGTGTTTTTGTAGGCTCTGGTAATTCTAGTTTTAAAGAGATGAAAAAGTTAAAAACATCTAAAAAGAAAGCTGACAAAGTTGTGGATAAGGTTATTTACAGAGAGGCTAAAAATATCAACTAGGTAATGCAGTTAAGAATGTCAAGAGGACATTTAAGATCAAGCAGAAACATAATGTTCCACCAATGATTTCTCTTCTGTCTGGATTGCTTTACAAGTAATCTCTCTTTTCCTGATCATCTGAACACATTCTATTACAGGTTTGAGAGCACCTATCCACTCAGAACCCCAAACCATATTACTTCCTCTTTTTACACTCCAAACTAGAATGCAATAAAGTACAGTACAAATGGAGAGCAACAGGATTATAGACCTTATGAACAACCTCATGTGACAGATGTAATGTGTAAAAAGCTCTTGATTTCTCCCTATCCAAATTTTATCCTAGATTAGTTGATTAAAATAGAAACAACCATTGTGTACTGTTAAGAACATTTGCTAATTCTACAAATGTAAAATAACAAGCTGTGATGTATAATCTATATAGGCTATAGTTGCACAGATATTATTAACTACTTTAATGGTAAAATAGATAACATAAGACCCCATATTTCCAACACCTTTTCACCATTTGCTATTGCAGTTTCAACCCTGTTTTTCCTTGGCTACTTTCATGTCTGCTCTCTGTACACTCAGCAGGAGCAATCCTACCTCTGGACTGCCAACACTCCTCATGGAAATTCTTACGCGACGCCCATACCTCCTCTCTACAGCACTAGCTCAGCCTTCATCATGATGTTCCTCTTTCCTATTCTCTTCTTTGCTTTGATTTTATCTCCATATTTCTTTCTTTTGCTCTCAATTCTTTGTTCATTATCCCTGTCTATCCTGCTTAGCCACTTTATATACTCTGTGGCTACATGTGAGCTCTGCCTAACAGAGGTCAATGACGTAACCAACCAAGCTGATTGTAACTTAGCGTACAAATGCGACCAGTGAATTTCCTCATTAATGATCCTGGGGCTGTGCACTTTCCCATCCGCATACGCCAACACCATAGAGCCCGAGCTGCACTATTTTTGTACTAAAACTTCCAAAGTCTTGGATCCCTTAATTGCTCTTTATTTCACCTTATACAATTTCTAGTATTAGGAATTTGTTAGTTTTTGCATACCCCTTGGGGTCAGAGTGCAGGGTCAGCCGTTGTACAGTGCCCCTACTCAAGGGGTCAGCAGTGTAGGATCACTTTTGGCAGTAACAGGGAATAGAACCAGCAATCTTCCAGATGCCAGCTTAGATCCTTAGCTTAAGAGCCACCACTCTGCCCTTGATCTGGTGGCCGCCTATTTAAATTATCTTGATACAGAAAAGAGGCACCAACAAATAGTTTAAAGTAGACTGATGGATACATTGCATCTTAAGGTTAATCATGAATGATTTGGAAATGCTCACAGGACAAGACTTTTGAAAACCCATTATTGTTTTTCCCCAATCTACTGACAGTGCAAACTGCTTGCTGTTTTTGTAAAAAAACACCTGGCTGCTTAGTATCATTTGGTGTCATACGGTTTTTCTGTGAGAGAGATATGGTTGGATATGGAGATAGGGAATGTTCAATAAATCAAAGTAACATTAAGGTAAGTATAACATACAACAAAATGAGCTTCAAGCCACAGTCCCCAATTTAAAATGTTCTGGTTCAGGTTCACCTCTCAAGAGCCCCGATTAGAGCCTCTACTGACTCTGTGAAGATCACAGCATCATCAGCAAGGTCAAGATCAGTGAATCTCTCTTCACTAACAGATGCCAACAGCCGCTGGACCCTACAACCCTGCCCAACACCCAATCCATGTAAGCACTGAACACAGAATCAATTGAGAAAATTCAGGGGTTCTGCCAACACTCAGCACAGCACTCACAGTACCAATGTACAGGCCAGCCATGATTTCCAGCAACTTTGGAGGGGATCCCATGAAGCTCAGGATGTCCCACAGGGTAGCTCGATCAACTGAGTTTGAAAGTCTTGTGAAAATCGACAAAGGCTACAAAGAAGCTCTGCCAATATTCAAATTTGCGCTCCATGTCTCTAACTGGCGGTCCTCCACCAGAGTACCTGTTATAGTAACTTAATTCAAATTAAAACAAAAAATATAACAGTTTCAGAAAACTCTTTGCAGTTTTAAATGATGCTTATTTAACATTTGCTCTCTTGAAAATAGATACACATTCCTTCAAAAATCTAAAGATATTGGTTGAGGGGGTGACCTTGGAATAATTTATTCTGACGCAATGCAAACTGCTTCTAAATGAGTGCATCCTTTGAGGCATTCATTTTGGTCTGAAAAAGGATTCCAGAACAATTATAGTGCCAGATTCATTATTCAAGATCAACTCTGGCAGCCTTTTATTGAACTATAAATTATGATCATGTAGTGTAGTGGGGATTTTAATATACACATTGATATGGAAATTGACACTTTCACAAAATGTTTTACTTATTTGTTAAGCTCAGTAGGAATTTGTCAGATTGTCAACAGTCCAACTCATAATCATAACCACACATCAGATCTAGATCTAATTAAAATCTACATAGCTGAAATTCAAAATGTAAAAATTACTCCATTAAATTTTTATTTCTGATCAGTACTTCTTTACATTTATTTGGCTCTGTGGTTACCAATACATTCACAGATTAAAACAAAGACAGGGTGACACCTACATTGTAACTCTCCAAATTTGTAGGTATTTTGAGTAAGTCAAGTGTAAAATAATTTAGATTAACTAACATCAAATTTTAATGTAACCTTGAGAGATGTTTTGGATGCAGTAGCTCCCCTCAAAACAAAAGTGATTAAAGTACATAGAAGCTTACCCTGGTTTAATGAGAGAACTCAGACTCTAAAAATAATTTAAAATCTTGCATTTAATGTACACAATTTTCACTCATTTTGCTTCATGAAAAACTGGGGTACGCATTATATGTGAGGGATCATTTTAATTAGGTTTTTTTCAATAAGCCTGCACAGTAGGAATGTAGGTATTTGAATTCATCGTGTGTATAAAGCACTTGGTTCTGTCTGTGGCACCACTTCACTTTTGGGTGGAACTGGGTTATAGTTCTTCCCTCTCACTTCAGACATCAGCGCTCATCGTTCGCTAACATCTCATGGGAATTATACCGCATTATATTCTGCAATTTCGACTTTATTAACGGACATGTTAGTAGTAGGCAGGTGGTCATGTTACTTCAGTAGGTAATAAATTGAACTCTTTTAGTGGTGACTTTTTATTTTCTTTTCTCTCTTGAGCTGAATATTATTCCAAAAAAATTATTTTTCTGAAAATCACACAAAACAATAGTTTCTCACATAAATCAACATGAAACGTCTGTTTCTGTGTGCTTTCACCACGTGTTAGCGGCTATCAGGCTGCTTTCTGAAACAAAACATCTGTTGCTGGTTCTGTGCCCAGTCTCACTGTGTGTTTGCTGTCTCTGGCGGCAGAGGCAGTGGCTGTGTGGGGGCGGCAGTGGATGGGCAGCAGTCTCAGAGTGATGCAATCTGGATTGTACCTTTTGTCATTGTAAGTGGTGGTCCTCCCAGGCGATTGTTGCTGTAGACACATCAGCTACATAAAAGTGTTCAGCACTATGATCGGCTGAGAACCAATCAGTTGATGCTGGTACTACACTTTTGTTTTAGATTTCAATCTCCAGATCACTTGTACCAAAATTGGAGTTGAACAAGTCAGGGTCCAATTCTAAACAATAAAATATATGCAGAATGTCAACCCCTGAGTATTTTGCTTTGTGTATTCGCTTCACACTCTCGCCAGATAGTGTTTTTGCCATTATTTGTTCGTCGCTACTCATGCACACACAAAGAGAGTCTACATTTACCATAATGTTGAGGTTTTTCAATGTTTACAGCTGATTATTGCCCTCACCCCTCCTGTTGACAAAAGTCAACATCTGCCCTAAAGAGTTAATAATATCTGGTATTTTAAGCCCTTAAAATAAAAACAATTTAAATAAAAAAAATGATTATAATAATTGTAATGACTTTAAATTGTGTAAAAAAATGACTGCAATTTAATAAAATCTTTTAAAGGGTGTGCATTATATATGAATTTCTGTTTACCTGAAAATTTTGGCTAAATCAGCATGCACATTATACAGGAGTGTGCATTATATTTTTATATTATATTTTATGGTAGAGTGTCAAAAATTGGAGCATAGTTGGTGTTGTGGGGTACAAAATCTGTAAATTTTAGACTATATGTTCATTATATTTTATTCAAGTCAAAACGACAGGTGAACTGAATACTTGCATAGAAGTTAAGATCATAGGCAATCTATTTTCCTAAATCATAGTACCATTTGTTTGAACTGACCAGCAATTCAGGAGATTCAACAGGCTATTGAATACTGAGATCTGGGAAAACAGTTGCTAAATTGGTTTACAGCCCGGGAAAGGAAGATATGCCAGTAGTACTAGGCAACACCAAAAGTTTTACTGTTTGGGAAAATGGACGAGGGAATTAATTCATCATATTGACAACCAGCCAATCAGAATATCTAATAATCACATCTTGCAAAACCTCCTGGTAGAATTTTATAATAACTAGCGGTTTTGCCCCCTGCTCACTTTTCTCGCCAACCCCCAGCCTCTGCTACGCTCTAACCTCTTTGTGGTTCTGCTGCTCGCGTATAGGGATGCGGATGTACAATTTAAACATTGTTATTTTCATGGGAATTGTTACATATGCATAATAGAACTAACTATTTTACATTACAGCGAGTAATTAACCATATTAAAAATAGTAAAATGCGATAATTTGAAAGTAGATTATGTTTCACATTGCATTAGAATTAGGGTAGGGGATACTTGCCTGAAGGCACGCCTGGGCACACTGATTTCATAAATAAAAGTCTTATTTAAAAATATATACACCTCTACCATTGAATGTATAAAATACCTCAAACGTGTAAAAAATACCTTTTAAAACCCTATAAAATATGTCCTAAAGTTGTCTTAAATATATTCCATAATGATCTTTAAACATTCCCATTATTTTTTCACTCAAAATCCAAACTAAAATGGTGGGTTCAAAAAATGGCACCCCCTATCAGTTGGATTAAAAAGTGTCCAAAAATGGAATTAAAAAATCAGTTAAAATATTACTAAAAATAGACAATAAAAGGATGTTAAAATTAGGGTAAAAATAATTTCCTAAGGCACTAAAAAATTATAAAAGAGCAGAATAAATATCTATCTATCCATCCATTATTTAACCGCTATATCCTAACCACAGGGTCATGGGGGTCTGCTGGAGCCAATCCCAGCCAACACAGGATGCAAGGCAGGAAACAAAACCTTGGCAGGGCACCAGCCCACCACAGGGCACACACACACACCAAGCACACACTAGGATATAATTAATGTTAAATACTATACAATACCATAAAACCGAGGGATAAAAAGGTAATATGTTCCTAAGGGCTATGTTATTTTTAAATTTAAAGTTATGGGATTTAATAAGGGTAGTGTAGCCGCCGAAGTATATGGGTAAATGCGTGCCGAAAGAAATCTCTCAGTCCAAAAGTTTGTTTTAAAAATATTTAGTGAAAGTTAAAAGCAAATAATCCAGACAAGAATAAAGAAAAATAGTTACACACGCAGAATAAAAGGCAAAAAAAAGGAAAATGTATCTTCTCTAAACTTAGCTTTTCTTGGGAAACTTTAGTTATTGCTGTACTTTAAAGTTCTTTACTTCTTCTATACTTAAAGATTCTTAACTTCTTCTGTACGCTTTAAACTTACGGCACTTAACACTAGAATTACCAGAGCCTGGTAATTGCAACCATATAGCCAAGAAAGAATTGTCCAGTTTCATTGCCTCAATATACTACTCACATCTACAGTTATTCCCAGTTTCAAATAAAAACTAACACCGTCAGATCCCTAGGCGGTAGTATGTATTGTGATCATGACTGTGAGAATAAAAGTGAAAATAAAACAGTAACTTTCACAAGTCCTATAAATGTACACCATCTGTTACAGACACAAACCAAATGTTTGTGTGTACTGTATAATATTAACAATAAGAGCAGCTCACTACTGAAAATGGCAAGGAGGCAGTTGGGATCAAACAGGGGACTCTTGATTACAAGTCAGCAAATCTCACTGAAGCTGTTGTTTTATCCTTGAACCTTTTGTGAAAATATTTATTTGATCTTTGGACTTCAGGATTCAAACATTATATAGTTTATTCCAACATTTTGTCATTTACTACTAAAATATAAAAAACGTTTTTGTTTTAACAATATGTTTACACAGATTATTGTAGAAATGGAACATACATGAAATGCATGTGTTCCAAAAAACAATCTATTATTTCCACTCTAAAACTCCAGCACTTCACTCCAAGATAATCAATCAAGGCATGAGCTGGGAGAACTTTGTGCACGTTCTGTGGTTGTGGGGGAATGGAATAGTATAGGCTGCTTGCTGCTTGTCTTTATCGACACATTTACAGGACAAAAGATGCTGATGGAGAGGTGCGAACGGATTTCAGGTGGGCCGGATCTACGAGTTTTTTTGTAGGCTCTGGTAATTCTAGTGTTAATGACTATGGGGCTCTGACCCCTGGTCCCTTCGCTCACCCTCCCCCGAGTTTGGTTTACCAGATATACAATTTAAAGAGATTGTTATTTTCATGGTAATTGTTACATATGCATTATTTTCACTTTTACGTTAAAATTTTTGTAAAAACAATACTTGTCCTTTATTTCCGGCCCCGGGCATGGTTAAAACTTTCCCGCAGGACGGATAACGTTGTTTGTG
>JANRMT010062814.1:134037711-134067807 GCA_026402145.1 Polypterus bichir lapradei
TTGTTTTATCTTGGTAGAGTAATATATATTGCTCTACTTTCCCCTATTGTATTATTAATATGCAGCCTTAGAATGCCTAATCTCACAGACGCACCACTGATTATAAGATATTATTTTATATAACTTATCCCCACCTTCCCTTCTATATCTATAACCTCAGGCAATTAGATGTAGTAAAAAGACAAGCAGGAGTTAAGTTACACATAAAATAATGTATTACTGATAATATTCATAAATAATAACAAAATGCAAAGTACATTTGAATATTGGCAACCATACAACCTGATAAAATGGTGATGTGTAATTCAGGTGGCACACAGACTTGCAGTTACTTAAAATGTCTCTAGTTAAGGCATCGTTGGTGCTCAGCTTTCAGCCACATGTCTGTTCAATATGGCTGCTGAGCTGTGCTCTTCATTGTGTTGTCTTCATCATCACAGGTTAGCAAGAAAGATGCTTCTTCATCGTATGTTGGTAAGAGAGATGCTTCTTTCAGATGTTAGTAAGAGAGAGAGAGAATGTGGTTGAGCAAGTACATTTATAGATGTTCTCTCCAATTCCTCGAACCAATAGGACATCATGGTACTTAGATGCCTCTAAGACAAGCCAAGTCCAAACAGCCATACCTCAGACCAATGGGTGAAACAGAACATCTTAACACCTACCACCCCCAAAACCATATGTTAAACACCCTGGCTTCCTTGCAGGGGGGAGAAATACTCATGAAACTGGTTTAAGACACATCCCCCCAAATCCTGTCATAAAATTACAAAGAGTCAGTCGTAAAGGGGGGTTGGCAAACAGGAATACCTCTCACGAAAGTTACATTGGTTTGCCTAAATTATAAATAAAGACATACAAAACATTCATCAAGTTATATGCAAAATCTCACATCACAACAGTGGTGATGCCAGCCTATACTGGTAAAGGCTGACGGCAGTCAAAGGTTACACCATGGGTAGAAAAGCACAAGAGTCAACTAAGTCAACCCCAAATGCGTGAAGATGGGCCACAAATGTTGGTTTGTGAACAATTTATGCAATAGCACATGTGCTCTCACTTGGGTAGAAGTGGTTGTACTGGCATCTGTGGTATGTTACCCTTCAAATTTTAATGTTAATATTACAGCTGGATATGCTTAAACACATAGTTTGGGACATGGGTCTAATTAGCATTTAGACATAAAACCAGTACAGATTTAGAAAAGAATTCACACAATAGACTTAAATTTCAATAGGTTTAGGTTAGTGGAAGGTGTGAACGTGTCTCATTTTGAACCACCAGATCTGGGGCCTCATGCATAACGGCGTGCGTAGAATTCGCACTATAACATGACGTAAGCACAAAGGCCGAAATATGCTTACGCACAGAAAATTCCAGATGCAGGTATCTGTGCGTACTCCAACTTCCACATTCTTCCGCTCCATAAGTCCCGATCAGCGTGAAAACTAATGCACATGCACATGCCTTCTGTCCAGCCCCATCTCCTCCCAGAATTACGCCTCTTTGAATATGCAAATAAATATGAATAGACCTTAAGCTCAGCGTTCTGTGAAAAGGCAATGGCAAACAGCAAGAGGGAAAATATAAGAATTTCAGCGAATACCAAGTGGAGGCAAAGAAAAACGTACTATCTGTTGGTTTATACAGTGGTATAATCAACAAAAGGAAGTTGCTCAAGTGACATAGCGTGTTGGAAAAACAAGCTCAAGTTCACAAAGTCGCACAGTGCCTGACATAAAAAAGAAGTAGTCACATATCAAAGTCTCCATGAAAAGGCGAGTCGCAGCCCACCGTCTGAGTGTCATATGAAAGCTTATTAGGGTACAGAGGAAAGAAAAGGCACACAGTTGGGAAAAAGCAAAAAATGTCAACTTCAATCTCGAAATTTCCACTTTAATCATGTTGTTTATTTTGTCATTAAAGTAGAACATCATAAACTTCATCTTAAAATCGTTTAATTAACCAGTTTCTCAAATCACATCGTAATTAAAGTAGCACGTTAAATGCTTTGTTTTGTATGTGATCTTCTATGTGCTCTATGTGTGTGAATCACTACCTGCTTCTTAAACCGGCTCACTTCCTCCAACAGGACACAGAATCCATTACATTCGTGATATTACAGCTCTCTGAATAACTAAAATACTGAGATGTATACGTGATATCATTTTCATGATGATAGGAGTTAAAGCACGTTATTAAACATGGGTTTCACAGCGCAGCGATTCTACAGTCTTGATACAAACCTTAAATTAATTGATAACCAAAAAATAAGGTGTATAATTAGACCAAGGGATAAAACCAGACCCTCCACCAGGGGCATCTGTAATAGAAATTTACTTCAAATTAAAACAAAAAATATATCACCAGTTCAGAAAGAACCATGCAGTTTTAAATGCTGTTTATTGAACATTCGCTCTCTTGGCACTAAAGCTGTTTTGGTAAATATTATATTAAGTACAAAATCTGATCTGTGTCTTCTTACTGAAACCTGGCTTAGTAAATGTGACACTGTTCCCCTAGCAGAGGCATCACCAGATGGATACTCGTTCCTTCATAAGTCTAGAGAGTCTGGTCGAGGAGGAGGCCTTGGAATAATTCATTGTAATAAAATGCAAATCACTTCTAAAAATTTAGGCAACTTTACATCCTTCGAGGTATTCATTTTAAATATTAAAACAGATTCCAACACAATTATAGTGCTAGTCTACAGACCACCAGGGCCATATTCATTGTTCATGACTGAATTTAGCAACCTTCTGTCTGATTTGGCTATAAATTATGATCACGTAGTTCTGATGGGGGATTTTAATGTACACATTGATGTGGAAACTGACACTTTTAGCAAATGTTTTACTTATTTGTTAAATTCAGTAGGATTTTGTCAGATTGTCAAAGGTCCAACTCATAATCATAACCACACATTAGATTTAATTATAACTTACAAAGTTGAAATTCAAAATTTAAATATTACTCCATTAAATGTAGTTATTTCTGATCACTTCTTAATTACATTTGATTTAGTTCTGCCCATGCCAACGCATTTACAGATTAAAACAAAGACAGTGCGACATCTAGATTGTAATTCTGCTTCAAAATTTATAGATACCTTGAGTAAGTCGAGTGTAATTTTGGAAAACCATTTAGATCAGTTAACATCAAATGTAAACATGGAAAACAATTTAGATCAGCTAATATCACATTATAATGTGACCTTGAGAGATGCTCTGGACACAGTGGCTCCCCTTAAAACAAAAGTGATCAAAGCGCATAGAAACTCTCCCTGGTTTAATGAAAATACTCGAGCTCTTAAATTAGAGTGTCGAAAACTGGAGCGCAGATGGAGAACAACAAAGCTACATGTCTTTCAAATTGCATGGACAGAGAGTGTTAATAAATATAAAAAAGCCCTCTTTAAATCTCGCTCAGAATACTATTCTACATTAATAGATAGCAATAATAAAAATCCTCGGGTACTATTTAGAACAGTGGCTAAATTAACAAATGGCAATGCAGATCAACAGTGCAAAATACCAACAGATATTAGCAGTACAGACTTTATGAACTTCTTCAATGAGAAAATTAAAAATATAAGATCCCAGATCTCAGCATCACAGTACAAACCAAATACTAGCTTAGCAGACCCTGCCGCACATTGCATTCAGCACTTTAGTAATTTTAATCCTGTAACTGAGCAGGACGTCTTAACTTTAATTACTAAAATGAAGCCCTCTACTTGTTCCCTAGACCAGTGCCAACAAAACTAGTAAAAAGTGCAATGGATGTTCTTGCAGCACCTATTCTAAACGTTATCAATAGTTCATTACTGCATGGCACAGTACCTGATGCACTAAAAGTGTCAGTCATTAAACCTTTACTTAAAAAGTCAGACCTAGACCCACACATACTAAATAATTATAGGCCTATTTCAAATTTACCATTTCTCTCTAAAATACTAGAAAAAGTAGTCGCCAGTCAGCTTCAGTCACACCTTATGTATTACAATTTATTTGAGAAATTCCAGTCTGGTTTTCGCACTGGTCATAGTACAGAAACTGCACTAACACGGGTTGTAAATGACATTCTGACATCCTCTGATGAAGGAAACTCCACTGTAATTATGTTGTTAGATTTAAGTGCAGCATTTGACACCATTGACCATTCTATTTTACTGCACAGGCTAGAAAATGATGTTGGTCTTACAGGCCCCGTGCTTGCTTGGTTCAGTTCTTATTTATCAAATCGATTCCAATATGTACAGAAATGTGCTGACAGTACTCCATCATTATACACAGAAGTTCAATATGGTGTCCCACAGGGCTCAGTACTGGGACCTTTACTGTTTTCACTTTACATGCTTCTACTGGGATCTCTCATTAGGAAACATAATGCTAATTTTCACTCGTATGCAGATGACACCCAGTTATACCTTTCATTTAAATTAAATGAAGTTTCTCTGATGTTGTCTTTAATTAGTTGTGTTAGTGAATTAAAGGAGTGGATGAATGAGAACTACTTGTCTTTAAATACAGATAAAACAGAGATGTTAATTGTTGGAGGGAATGACGCTGATCACAGCAATATTTTGTCGACATTTAACTCAGTTGGAATCCCAATTAATTTTACTGAATCAGCCCGCAATCTAGGAGTTATCTTTGATTCTAGCATGTCATTTAACGCACATATTACAAAGTTGTCCAAAACATGTTTCTTCCATCTTAAAAATGTTAGGAAATTAAGGCGCTTTCTAAATAAACAGGATTGTGAGAAATTAATTCATGCATTTATCTCTAGTAGGATTGACTACTGCAATGTGGTGTTCACTGGCTGTTCAAACTGTTCTTTATACAGCCTCCAATTAATCCAAAATGCGGCTGCAAGAATTATTACAAGAACAAGAAAATATGAACACATAACTCCAGTTCTTAAATCCTTACACTGGCTCCCGGTTAAGTTTAGGGCAGATTTCAAAATCCTCCTTTTAACATATAAAGCATTAAATGGCCAAGGTCCGGCTTACTTGTCTGAACTTATCATGACTTACAAACCTGAGCGCACATTAAGATCTCAAGATGCCGGTCTGCTTATGATTCCAAGGATTAATAAAATAACAGTGGGAGGTCGAGCTTTTAGTTACAGGGCCCCTAAACTGTGGAATGGTCTTCCTGCTTCTATAAGAGATGCCCCTTCGGTCCCAGCCTTTAAATCCCGGCTGAAGACTCACTAGTTCAGTTTAGCATATCCTGACTAGAGCTGCTGATTAACTGTACATACTGCATCTCTGTTGTTAGTCATTAGCACTAAAACATAAGTAACGTGATAATTATAATTGTATACTAACCCTCACCTATTCTGTTTCTGTTCTCGGTACTCAAATGTGGCAATTGGTGCCATGGCCCACCTGCCAAGTTGTTTGCCTGCCTATGGTAAAGTCATCCCTGGTGGAGGATCACAGGAATCATGGGAAAGAGGGGCCCTTTCATCGGATTGGCTGGCCGAGCAACGTTTCAGCCGTGGAATGGCCAAATGGGGAGGCAGCTTGACGGATGAGGTCTCCAGATGATTATGTGATATCATCTACTGTTAAATTCTGCTCTGTACTTCTAAAATTTTTTATTATGCTGTATTAAGGATTTGTTCTGTTCTGTATACTTGTATTGAACCCCTTCTTTTGACACCCACTGCACGCCCAACCTACCTGGAAAGGGGTCTCTCTTTGAACTGCCTTTCCCGAGGTTTCTTCCATTTTTCCCTACAAGGTTGTTTTGGGAGTTTTTCCTTGTCTTCTTAGAGATTCAAGGCTGGGGGGCTGTCAAGAGGCAGGGCCTGTTAAAGCCCATTGTGGCACTTCCTGTGTGATTTTGGGCTATACAAAAATAAACTGTATTGTATTGTATTGTACATGATCATCAATGAAATTATTTATTGCAGCAGTACTCATGGGCGGCTCTAGGCTTGTGGTGGCCCTGGGCAGAGAAAGAATCGGTGGCCCCTTCGTCCGCCAATGTCAATATGGTATCTTATGCATGGTGGATGGCCACGTCCGTTGCGGACACTGCATAGCCGCCTCATGCTCATGACACAAGCGTTTAACTTTTTTCAAAATTTGCCACTGCATTTTTAGCTGTGTCGTTATTTTTTCTTTCTGTTTTATATTCAATACATATTGCCGTGGCCGCCTCTGCAGTCTCTGATTTTCTTTCTCCAAGTAACCGATCGTCACACAATCAGCTCTGTAAAAGACGTTAAGCCATCTGTAAGCTTAGAGAGCCGATTCTTCAAAATGTTTAGGGAACATTGAAATATCTTCGTAGTACATGTTTAATTATTTTGTCCTTCACGCCAGTCCCAGTGAAGAATATAGATTATTTAAGTGAAGTTAAAGTTTTATCTGTATAATATCGTCATCATATGTAAATACAGGCTTTATAAAGTGGCTCAGGTTGTGCAATATTATAAATGTAGTGCAAGTTTACAGTGGGGTGATTGTACTTATAAGTACAAACAGTTCGACAAGGAGCAATTGATTGAGTGCGTTTATAGTTCTTGGGATGAAACAGTTTCTGAACCGCGAGGTCCGTACAGGAAAGGCTTTGAAACGTTTTGCCGTGGCTGAGACAGTGTGTGCTTGATGCTGTATACTGATAATTCTCTTTCCGATCAGCTGCTGTTGTGAGTCACACACAGATACAGTGATATAAATACTCCGAGTGGTGCAGTGAGAGTAATATGGAAAAAGATGATCTGCTGTGGCAACTCCTAACGGGAGCAGCTGAAAGAAGAAGAAGAAAGTGCTATTCCCTGAACCATTATATTGTTACAAGTTAATTACAATCAGATGCATTACACAAATAAACAATATGCGGTTAGTTTCAGTGTATTTATAAAGCCGCGTCAGGAAAATAAAGAGTAACCACAAAGGAACAGTAGCACTGCTTTGATGCTGGGTGCCGCCAGTCTGCAAAACCGAGTGGAGAACTTGCGTACAACAAGGTATGAGGTACCATGGAAAAGTGCATGGCTTTACGCCAAGTGTAGGTTTTATACATCGCAATTTGAACGTGGAAAAGTTCTTACGCAACATTTCTGTGCATACGCACCGTTTATACATGAGGCCCCTGATGATATACGAAGACTGCAGAAAGCTAAAGAAACAGTTGAAGCAAGCCGGAGCAGATACAAGTCCTCAGGAGTGCATCCACATTCTTTAGATTGTATAATGGACAAATGGTCACGCACATCTTTTAACACTGGGAGAGCAAATACTGCAAATCAAAGTAGAAGTTATTCAACAGACCTTTCAAACAATTAAGACTGTTTAATTATAATATATAGACTTTGCAGAAAAGATTTATCGGGGTGGAGTGTTGTGATGTGAAATTTTGCATACAAGTTAATATATATTTTATATATATTAACTTATTTATATTGTAACTTAGGCAAAGCAATGTAATATTAGTGTTACATTATTGAGAAGCATTCATGTTTACCCCCCCAGGACTAAGTCAGAAAAATAAATTTTACGACAGGGTTGGGGGAAGTGCCTCAAACAAGTTTGGCTAATATTTCTCTGCTGGGCTCTCTCAGTCAACACCCACAGGAAAGCCAGGCTGCCTAACTGCCAAGCTTTACCTTAACACATGGCTTGGAGGGCAGGTGTGAAGGTATTCTGTCTCCCCATTGGTCTAAAGTATGGCTGTTTAGAACTGGCTTGTATCAGAAGCCTTTAAGATACCATGATGCCCTATTGGCTCTAGGGGTTGGACAGAAAAACCTATAAATTTGCTGACTTTACCTCACCCTCTCTCTCTCACCAAACTGATGAAAGACCATCTCACACACCATGAACTGAAAAGGACAACACAATGAAGAGCACATCTTGGCAGCCATATTGAGACAGGCATGTGGCCTGTTCTGAAGAAAGCTGACAACAAATGATGCCTTAACTAGAGACATTTTAAGTGACTAACAAGTTTGTGTGCCGCCTGAAACTACACATCAACATTTATCAGGTTGTATGGTTGCCAATATTCAAATGTACTTTGCATATTGTTATTATTTTTAAATATTATAAAAAATAAATTATTTAATGTGTAACTTAAATCCTGCTTGCCTTTTACTACACCTAATTGCCTGAGGTTATAAATGTAGATGGGAAGATGGGGAGAAGTTATATTGTATAATACCTTATAAACAGTGGTAAGTCTGTGAGATTTGAGGCATTCTGACAAAGGCTACAAATTAATAATACAAAATAATAATAATACAAAATAATAATACAAAAGGGGAAAGCAGAGTAATATATTACTGTACAAAGACTAAGCACTACTCTAATGGAAAACATTTTAATACGAATGGCATATCAAGATCTCTTTTGATGTCTAATGTTATCTGCGTGAGATGTACTACATTAACTTTCTTGGATGCATCCTTCTTTCTACAATAATTTGTGAAGACCAAATGGTGTTAATGGTTGTAGATATTCTTCAAGGTATTGTAAGTTGATGTTTTCATCTTCCACGCAATCACCATTAACTGTTTCAGCATTGTCTATTGACACGTATTTAACCAATTTGCTGTGTAACTGATTGTCATTTTTGGCGTTAATTCGTTTCACTTCATTGTTTCTCGGTGCTAGGATTGCCTGTGTACTCATTTTTTCTGTTGATAACCCTTCATGATGAAATTCTTCAATAAGATTTGGACATAATACACCTTCTTTAATTGGGAACTTAAAGTGATAAAGATGTTAATATTTAGAAGAACTGAGAATGCAGGAACTGTGTCTGTCAAAAGCATTCACACGAATGAGAGGTGAGAGTACTCATATGGTTGAATATGGTTTAGAGGAGGGTGTGACTTATTTTATATAATAGAGAGTGTGGAATATGACCCGGACACAGACAGGCAGACACGTTGTAATCACCCCACACACATTTATTGAGGGTTTCCATATTTCACAGTCAGCTCACAAGCCTCACAAGCCCCACAGTCCAGGCCAACACCACAATGCCTTCTCTCTCTGTCTCTTCAGACCGCCTCCTTCTCTCCTCCAGAGACCTCGTCCTTCTTCCACCCGACTCAAGTCCCACTCTGAAGGGAGGCGGCGCCTTTAAATAAGCACCCGGATGTGCTCCAGGTGTGTTCCCGACAATCTCCAATCGACACGCCCCAGTGTGGTGGAAGTGCTGGCTGTCTCCCCGGAAGCACTCCGGGTGTCCCTGTTCCTCTTCCCCCCAGCACTTCCTGGTGTGGCGGAAGTGCTGAGGTCCAGGGTTCTCCAGGTATTGGGGTCCCCCTGGCGGTGACCACGGGCCCCTACAGGGTCAAGCTTCCCAGCTTTTTACCCGTGGCCCCCAGGGCAGTCGCCCCCTCGAGGTCTGGAGGAGGTACAAGCCCTCCTCCGGTCTTCTCGGGCATCCCGGCTAGGTACCACCCCCATCCGGGTACCACAAGAGATATGTCTCAGCTGAAAAACGACATCAGAAGAACAGAACAGAGCGACACCAACATGCGTTGTCAGAAAAACATCTAATGAGCTATGAGTGCTAGATCACAAGCCGCCTTTGACATTCATCCTTGTCATCTTTAACTTTTTGTAAGCTTTAAATAAAATCTATATATATCCAGACTTTACTATCAGTCCTATTTTCTATTATTCTTTGTTCTACTATTACTATTGTTCCTGTAATAAATACCATGCTGCTTTTAACTTTCTATGCTTTGACTTAATGTTTAGAGTGATTGATTTCATAAGGTAGATTTCTTTGAGCACCTTTGTCATTACCTCTGTGCTGCAAGGTTTGTTAAGGCTGTGGGAGAGCGCTCCACCCAATAGTGGGGAACAGTATGTAAAGTAAGACATTCTTGGCTGATAAATGGCCTATAATCAGGGATTCTGAGCCTTTGTATGTTTAAATGTATTATTGGAGACCAAAAGTAATATTTAGGTCTGAGATATATTTAAAACATTGTACGTGCAGAAACATGCCGACAGTACTCCATCATCATGCACAAATATGCTGTCCCATAGGGCTCAGTATTGGGACCTTTACTGTTTTCACTTTACATGTTTCCACTGGGAACTATCATTAGAAAACATAACATTAAATATCACTCATACGCAGATGAAACTCAGTTATACCTCCCTTTTAAGACCAAATGACATTTTTTCTAATGTTCTCCATAATTAGATGCGTTAATAAGTTAAAAGAGTGGATAGATGACAACTACTTAGATTTCTCTTTTATCTGTGTTTAAATGCATCTTTGACAACTGCATGTTCTTTAAAGCGCACATTACAAAAATACTCAAAGCATGTCTTCTTCCCATCTAAAAAATGTTGGAAAATTAAGTTCCATCCATCCATCAATCCATCCATCCACTTCTGCTTATCTGAGATTGGGTCATGGGAGCAGAGCTTGAGCAGAGATACCCAGACTTCCCTCTCTCTGACCACTTCTACTAGCTCTTCTGGAGGAATCCCGAGGTGTTCCCAGGCCAGCCAAAAGACATAGTCCCTCCAGCATGTCCTGGGTCGTCCGCAGGGCCTCCTCCCGAGGCGGAGGAGCAGTGGCTCTACTCTAAGCCCCTCCCGGATGACTGAGCTTCTCACCCTATCTTTAAGGGAAATCCCAGACACCTTGCTGACGAAACTCATTTCAGCAATCTCGTTCTTTCGGTCACTACCCACAGCTCGTGATCATAGGTGAGGGTAGGAACGAAGATCGACTGGTAAATTGAGAGGTTTGCCTTTTGGCTCAGCTCCTTTTTCACCACGAGACGCCACACCGATCTGCCTGTCGATCTCCTGCTCCATTCTTCCCTCACTCGTGAACAAGACCCCGAGATACTTGAACTCCTCCACTTGGGGCAGGATCTCGCTCCTAACCCTGAGAGGGCACTTCACCCTTTTCCGGCTGAGGACCATGGTCTCAGATTTGGAGGTGCTGGTTCCCATCGCAGCCGCTTCACACTCGGCAGCAAACCGATCCAGTGAGAGCTTAACATCACGGCTTGATGAAGCAAACAGGACAACATCATCTGCAAAAAGCAGTGACCCAATCCTGAGCCCACCAAACTGGACTCACTCAGCGCCCTGGCTGCACCTAGAAATTCTGTCCATAAAAGTTATGAACAGAATCGGAGACAAAGGGCAGCCCTGGCGGAGTCCAACTTTCACCGAAAATGGGTTTGACTTACTGCGGCAATGCGGACCAAGCTCTGACACCAGTTGTACAGGGATTGAACAGCCCTTATCAGGTGGTCCGGTACCCCATTCTCCCGGAGCACCCACCACAGGATTCCCCAAGGGACACGGTTGAACCCCTTTTCCAAGTCCACAAAACACATGTAGACTGGTTGAGAAAACTCCCATGAACCCTCCAGGACCCTTCCAAGGGTGTAGAGCTGGTCCACTGTTCCGCAGCTAGGACGAAAATCACACTGTTCCTCCTGAATCCGAGGATCGACTATCTGATGGACCCTCCTCTCCAGGACTCCTGAATAGACTGTTCCTGGGAGGCTGAGGAGTGCGATCCATCTGTAGTTGGAACTAGTGCTGGGCGGTATGACCAAAATTCTATATCAGGTTATTTTTCAAGATTATACCAGTTTCACGGTATTCAGCGGTATTTTTTTCCCATGCATGAGTGGATGTTAAACAAATTTTCCACTAACAATGACCTATTCCACTGTCATGAGAATTAAATATTGTACAAAAAATTTTTTAAAGTGGACATAAGTATTAATACAGGTTGGCATGGCCCCATAAAGTGACAGTTTTCAAGGAGGTGGCACTAATGAAGAGAAGGAATCGCATTGCATAACAGTTGTAGTCAAAATATAGAACCTTTGTATTGAACAAATTTTGCAAATAACTTTAACTATAATGTTGACAACATATTTTCAACCATCCAAAGAGGCATTTAAACTTAGTTAAATATCCAGAAGTGCTTGTCAAAAGATGTATTGGACTGAACATGTCTTAGAAAAGGAATAAATAGTAAATATGTTTTGCAAACCAACTACACTTTCTGTTAATGTTACCAATCTCTGTCCATTGACATGTTAGCTATATGGAATGTAATGGCCTTGGTTATCTTGATCCACCACTTTCTTTTTTTGTCATAGGCAATACCTCTAGCAAGCGCATCTGATTAGAGTGTCCTCCAGTTTTTTCAGTTTTACCTGAGGACGTGGAGGGTGCCAATCTTAGTTCCATACATTCATGGTACACCAAAGCATGTTTGCGGCTAAGGTGATGCAGCAAATTGCTCGTGTAGCCGCCTCTGCGACAACTTTAGCTCGACAGCATTTGCAGTAAATAGTTGTTTGGTTCACATCTGACCTTTTAAAACCGAAGTATCTCCAGACAACAGACACGGTTCCATTATTCAGCAAAAGTTCTTCTGTGTCATCATGTTCAACTTTATCGCCTCCTACAGCTTCAGTTTCGGAATGTTCTCTGTATATTTTCACTGCTCAATACATCCACTAATGCATGTACTCCATTGCATGCGTGTTCAGCTGTGTTGCAGTGAAAAAGGTCCCCCCTTAAACAGTTTTCTGCTGCACCACGTTCTGAACGTTGTTTCGGCTATTTAAACTGGTGTGTTGAGGTATCAGAAAAATCAATATCATAACAAAAATAAAAAACAGTTTTCGGTATGAACCGGTATACCTCCCAGCACTAGTTGGAACACATCCTCCGGTCCCCCTTCTTAAAAAGGGGGACCACCACCCCGGTCTGCCAATCCAGAGGCACTGTCCCCAATGTTGATACAATGTTGCAGAGGCATGTCAACCAAGACAGTCCTACAACATCCAGAGCCTTGAGGAACTCTGGGCGTATCTCATCCACCCCCGGGGCCCTGCCACCAAGGAGTTTTTTGACCACCTTGGTGATCTCAGTCACAGAGATAGGAGAGCCCAACACCGAGTGCCTGGGCTCTGCTTCCTCATTGGAAGGCATGTTAGTGGGACTGAGGAGGTCTTCGAAGTACTCCCCCCACCGACCCACTATCGCAACCATACACAGTGTTGACACTGCACCGCTTCCCCCTCCTGAGATGCCAGATAGTGAACCAGAATCTCCTCAAAGCCATCTGGAAGTCGATCTCCATTGCCTCCCCAAACTCCTCCCACTCCAAGTTTTTGCCTCAGCAACCGCCGAAGCCACATTCAGCTTGGCCTGCCGGTACCTATTAGCTGCCTCTGGAGTCCCACAGGACATAAAGATCCTGTAGGACTCCTTCTTCAGCTTGACAGCATCCCTTACCGTTGGTGTCCACCAATGGGCCACCACGACAGGCACCGACCACCTTATGGCCACAAATCCGGTCAGCCGCCTCAACAATGGAGGCACGGAACATGGCCCATTCAGACTCAAATTCCCCCACCTCCCTCAGGACATAGTCAAAGTTCTGCCGGAGGTAGGAGTTGAAGCTATTTCTGACAGGGGACTCTGCCAGACGTTCCTAGCAGACCCTCATGTTTGGGCCTACCAGGCCTGGCCGGCATCCTCCCCTACCATCTAAACAAACTCACCACCAGGTGAGACATGTGGCCAGAAGTTTGATGACACGACCATGAAGTCGTTTATCGAACTGAGGCCTAGGGTGTCCTGGTGCCAGGTGCACATATGGACACCCCTATGACTGAACATGGTGTTTGTTATGGACAATCCGTGACAAACACAGAAGTCCAATAACAAAACACCACTAGGGTTCAGATCGTTGGCATTCCTTCCAATCATTCCCTTCCAGGTGTCACTGTCATTGCCCATGTGAACATTGAAGTCTCCCAGCAGGTGGGCCCTCTAGCACCCCCTCCAGGGACTCCAAAAAGGGTAGGTACTCCAGACTGCTGTTCGGCGTGTACACCTAAACAACAGTTAAGACCCATCCCCCCACCTGAAGACAGAGGGAGTCTACCCTCTTGTCTACTTTTGGTGAACCCCAATGAACAGGCTCCAAGTCGGGGGGCAATAAATATGCCCACACCTGCTTGGGGCCTCTCATCGGGGGCAACTCCAGAGTGGTAGAGAGTCCAGCCCCTCTCAAGGAGATTGGTTCCAGAGTCCACGCTGTGCGTCGAGGTGAGCCCAACTATACAGTGGTGTGAAAAACTATTTGCCCCCTTCCTGATTTCTTATTCTTTTACATGTTTGTCACACAAAATGTTTCTGATCATCAAACTCATTTAACCATTAGTCAAATATAACACAAGTAAACACAAAATGCAGTTTTTAAAAGATGGTTTTTATTATTTAGGGAGAAAAAAAAATCCAAACCTACATGGCCCTGTGTGAAAAAGTAATTGCCCCCTGAACCTAATAACTGGTTGGGCCACCCTTAGCAGCAATAACTGCAATCAAGTGTTTGCGATAACTTGCAATGAGTCTTTTACAGCGCTCTGGAGGAATTTTGGCCCACTCATCTTTGCAGAATTGTTGTAATTCAGCTTTATTTGAAGGTTTTCTAGCATGAACCGCCTTTTTAAGGTCATGCCATAGCATCTCAATTGGATTCAGGTCAGGACTTTGACTAGGCCACTCCAAAGTCTTCATTTTGTTTTTCTTCAGCCATTCAGAGGTGGATTTGCTGGTGTGTTTTGGGTCATTGTCCTGTTGCAGCACCCAAGATCGCTTCAGCTTGAGTTGACAAACAGATGGCCGGACATTCTCCTTCAGGATTTTTTGGTAGACAGTAGAATTCATGGTTCCATCTATCACAGCAAGCCTTCCAGGTCCTGAAGCAGCAAAACAACCCCAGACCATCACACTACCACCACAATATTTTACTGTTGGTATGATGTTCTTTTTCTGAAATGCTGTGTTCCTTTTACGCCAGATGTAACGGGACATTTGCCTTCCAAAAAGTTCAACTTTTGTCTCATCAGTCCACAAGGTATTTTCCCAAAAGTCTTGGCAATCATTGAGATGTTTCTTAGCAAAATTGAGACGAGCCCTAATGTTCTTTTTGCTTAACAGTGGTTTGCGTCTTGGAAATCTGCCATGCAGGCCATTTTTGCCCAGTCTCTTTCTTATGGTGGAGTCGTGAACACTGACCTTAATTGAGGCAAGTGAGGCCTGCAGTTCTTTAGACGTTGTCCTGGGGTCTTTTGTGACCTCTCGGATGAGTCGTCTCTGCGCTCTTGGGGTAATTTTGGTCGGCCGGCCACTTCTGGGAAGGTTCACCACTGTTCCATGTTTTTGCCATTTGTGGATAATGGCTCTCACTGTGGTTCGCTGGAGTCCCAAAGCTTTAGAAATGGCTTTATAACCGTTACCAGACTGATAGATCTCAATTACTTCTGTTCTCATTTGTTCCTGAATTTTCTTTGGATCTTGGCATGATGTCTAGCTTTTGAGGTGCTTTTGGTCTACTTCTCTGTGTCAGGCAGCTCCTATTTAAGTGATTTCTTGATTGAAACAGGTGTGGCAGTAATCAGGCCTGGGGGTGGCTACGGAAATTGAACTCAGGTGTGATTCACCACAGTTAGGTTATTTTCTAACAAGGGGGCAATTACTTTTTCACACAGGGCCATGTAGGTTTGGATTTTTTTTCTCCCTAAATAATAAAAACCATCATTTAAAAACTGCATTTTGTGTTTACTTGTGTTATATTTGACTAATGGTTACATGTGTTTGATGATCAGAAACATTTTATGTGACAAACATGCAAAAGAATAAGAAATCAGGAAGGGGGCAAATAGTTTTTCACACCACTGTATCTAGCCGGAACTTCTCGACCTTGCGCACTAGCTCAGGCTCCTTGCCCTTCAGAGGGGTGACATTCCACATCCCAAGAGCCAGCTTCTATAGCCGAGGATTGGACCGCTAAGGTCCTTGCCGTCGGCCACCACCCAACTCACACAGCACCCAACCTCCTTGTCCCCCCACCTACAGGTGGTGAGCCTATGGGAAGGGGGAACCATGTTGCCTCTTCAGGCTGTGTCCAGCTGAGCTCCATGGGTGCAGGCCCGGCCACCAGGCGTTTGCCATCGAGCCCTGGCTCCAGAGGCAGCCCTGGTGACCCGCGTCCGGGCGAGGGAAAACACCATCCAAAGTTTTTCTTTGTCATAGATGTTTCTGAACTGCTCTTTGTCTCATCCCTCACCTAGGACTAGTTTGCCTTTGGTGGCCCTACCATGGGAATAAAGCCCCTGACAACAGTGCTCCTAGGATCACTGGGACATGCAAACCCCTCCACAGAAAATTAAGTTGTTTTCTAAA
The DNA here is from genome assembly GCA_026402145.1 of Polypterus bichir lapradei. Taxonomy (NCBI): domain Eukaryota; kingdom Metazoa; phylum Chordata; class Cladistia; order Polypteriformes; family Polypteridae; genus Polypterus; species Polypterus bichir. The sequence continues at coordinate 134,053,949 of JANRMT010062814.1, forward strand.
TATGTAGGATACTGAGAAATTGAAAGAGGCCATACCACATGCAGTTTAGAACAGGTCATCCACTTGAAGCTAAGGAGATTCTGTCCCAGCCTGTACTTGGATAGAAGACTAACCAGGAAAAGCTTGGGTTGCTGCTGGAAGAGGTGCTGGTGAGCTCAGCAAGGGACACTTACTCAGAGATCTGAATATGAATCCAAATGCCCCAGTGCAGGGACAGGGACACTGTGCTGTAAAAATGGAACTGTCCTTTGGATGAAGCATAAATATCCTGATTATCTATGGTTATTAAGTGTATTTTTTGTGTAGATATTATCACCTTTTGTATAGTGTTGGTATAATTCATATTATTTATTATACTGTTGTATTGTTTTAAATGTTTACTATGATGACTCTTCTCAAGAATTCCAATGTACCTGTTGACTTTAAAATGACTGTTGGTTTTATGCACAAATGGCAAATAAAGAAACCTTGAACCTTATTAAAGATCTTTTGGCATCTTTTGTAATGAATGTGGTGTATCCCATGTCCTGGCAAAATTGCCCACCACAGCCTGGTCATTGTCTCTAACTGGCTAACTACCTCTCACATCTTCACCACCTAACAGCAAATGTGTGGTGAGCATACTGGTGTAAAATGGCTGCTATCGCATCATCCAGGTGGATGCTGCACAATAGTGGTGGTTGACATGGCTTCCCACTCAATGTGTAAATTGCTTTAAGTAGTGAAAAAAACACTATATAAAGAATTATTATTATTATTATTATTATTATTATTATTATTATTATTATTATTATTATACTGCAATGCCGTGTTAACTGGCTGCTCAAATCATTCTTTATGCAGCTTTCAGTTAATAAAAAATGCTGCTGCAAGAATTATTACAACAAGTATGTACACTGCATCCCAGTTAAGTTTAGGTAAGATTTCAAAATCCAGCTTTTAACATGTAAAGCCTTAAAATGGCCAAGACCCTGCTTACTTAACTAAGCTTATCATTACTTATAGACCAGAGCACACATTAACATCTCAAGATGCCGAGTTGTTTATGATTCCAAGGATTAACAAAATTACAGTGGGAGGTCAAGGTCTTAGTTAGAGCTCCCCAAAGAGGTGGAATTGTCTTAATAACTGCTACTACAAGAGGTATCCCTTCAGTCTCAGATTTTAAATCCAAGCTGAAGAATCATTACTTCAGTTTAACCTACCCTGAGTAGAGGAGCTGATTAGCTGTGCATACTGCATCTCTGTTGTTAGTCATTAGTACTGACATATAAGTAATATATTTATAAGCTGATACTAACCTCCCCTATTATATTTCTCATCTCAATATCCTCATATGTCATTGCTCTACTGCCAAGTTGTGTCTGTCTAGGGAAAAGCCATCTCAGATAAAGGAGCACTGGAATCATGGGATAGAAGTGTCCTTTCATCATATTGTCTGGCCCAGCACTGACTCAGCAGTAGAATGGCCAATGGGGCGGAATGGGGGGGGTTAGGGGATGGCAGCTTATTGGTCAATGTCTCCAAGACTCTGTACTTGGCTTTTCTGACTCTTTTTCTATAATATGGCAAGTAGTTCTACAATTAACTGATGGACAAATATTGTTATTTTTAATCTATGTTAATAATTTCTAGCTTGTTTTTGATGTATATGGACAAATCTGTATCCTTATATGTGATAGTTTTGTAATTAGTGAATGGTATAGTCTATTCTTGCATTTTTGCCTCAAGAGTAATGGTTTGTGCTATTGTATTGCATTTTGGGGGTGGCAATGATAGATTGGCCATCTAGCTCTTTGAAGGAGATTGTTTTGTGTATTGTATTTACCCCAATTTTTAACATCCATTGCACATCCAACCTACGGCCTCTCTATGAATTGTATTTCTGAAGATTTCTTCCATATTTTCCATACAAGGTTTTTTAAGAGGGGGTGGGCGGATTTCTTTTCTTGTTTTCTTAGGGAGTGAAGGTTTAGGAGCTATTAAATATACAGAGCCTGTTAAAGCCCACTGAGGCATTCGTTGTTTGATTTTGGGCTACACAAGAAATAAATTGTTATTGTTGTATATTAGGACCTCTGTAGCACATTGCTCTACTGAGGTGACCCAGGAAAGAGATTGTTCAATGATTTTATCAATGATCTTCTCCCTTCTCATTTTTAATTATAGATTTTCTTTAACTTTCATCCAAAGCCATATTTAATACTTGGTTGAATAGATACAGACATCACCAGACACTATGGTTTCTTCCTAGTGATGCTCTGACAGGCCTGTACTGCCTTGATCTTCAGTTCCAAGTTATTTTATGTTTGCAACTAACCATTAAATATGACAGTTTTATTTATAATGCCACCCATGCTATATTCATCGTGTTTCAAGGTGCATTGTATCAATTTATCTAAGGGCTGGTTTATACTTCATGCTCAGAATGCGTACATGCATGCATCATGGCTGCCACACCATAATTTTTGCGTCCTCTGAGCACGTCCTCAGAAATTAGTGCACAAGTTGCTGCACCAGAAAAAAATCAGGGGGCGCAGTGTGTTCAAGCTGGAACATGATGTCAGAGTCTCTGTTAACTATCAACATGTGACAGTCAGTTGCTTTGCAGATCCCACAGGATCAATGTGCATTCTTTGATGTTTGATGAATGGTTCAATGTGTTTGCGGTGCTTTTCTTTTCAAGCATTGCATATTCTCCCATGGGGAAAAAAAAAGTTAGGGGCACAGTGAAAAGGTCTATTTTCTGATTAAAGTGGAAATTTTAGCTTTAATCTCAAAATTTCCACTGTAATCTCGTATATTATTTTGTCATTAGAGTAGACTGTCATAAACGTCATCTTAAAACCGACCCAGCTGTTAATTGCTATGTGCTTTTTGAGCTTCCTTCTGTGCTGCAGCAGCAGGCAGCAATTGCCAGAGCACATTAAATTTATGATATCCCAGCTCTCTGCACATTTATAATCCTTAAGATTTATACTTGTTATTACTTTCATGATGAAATGCATTAACACATGTAGATTACATTTTACAGATAAATCGTTAACTTCATCTAAATAATGAATACTTTTAATAATTACACATGTGGTGGCAACGCGATAGTGCTACTGCCTGACAGGGATTCACATTCCTGGTGTTCCCTGCCTGGAGTTTGCATGTTTTCCTGATGTGTTTCCATAGAGTGCTCCGGTTTCCTTGCAAGGACATACAGTTTTGGGGATAGGGTGATACTAAAATGACGCTAGTGTATGTGTGTGCTTGTATTCACCTTGTGATGAGCTGATGCTCCGTTCGGGAATTGTTTCTGCCTCACACCCATTTTTTTCCGGAATTAGCATGTCCCTGGATTGATGGGTGTAATTATTAAACACCCATCCTTTTCAGAGATATTGTGGCAAGGTGGCCTGGGAATTTAATGGATGTTTCATGCAATTCATAACACATCAAAGCAGAACATGTTTTCTTACCATGATGGTATCTCGCACTGCCACCAGGTGGAATCTTCCAGATTTATGTAAAGTACGTGTGCAGTTATAAATAGTACACTGTTTGCATATCAGTAACGTCCGCAGAAGCATGCATTGCATCACATGAAGTATAAACCTGGCCTAAGGCAGAACTGCTATAATACTCACTTGTTGCGACAGCTACCTAAAGCTGACTTTTTTGTTAACTAGGGGACTTCGCCCCTTGCTTGCTTCACTCGCCAACCCCCGTGTTTGGTTTTCCTTATATACAGTTTTATATATTTTTTTTCTTGCAATTGTATCTGTTAAATTACTTTTTCTTTTATTTTAGAACTTCGGTAAAAACAATATTTGGAATTATTTTTTCTTCAAGATCGCATTGAATTTTGATTCCGTTTTTGGACTTACATCGTGATAACACAATGTATAACTGTCCATGAGTGAATATCATTTCTTTGTGTCTTATAAATAAACCAACTTTTTTGAATGTTTGTCCCTATGATTTGTTAATTGTCATAGCAAATGCTGTTCTAACGGGGAATTGTAAAAGTTTTAATACGTATTACATATCAAGGTCTCCTTTTGTGTCTAATGTTATTCTTGGAATATATACTACATGATCTTTTTTGTCACCTGTTAAAATTTTACATGATAGAATCGTTCGATCAATTTTTAATACAACTAATCTTGTTCTATTGTATAGTCCATCACTCATACATAAATTACACAATAACATTACGATACATCCTTCTTTTAACAGTAATTCAGCTGGTGGGAGACCGGACGGTGTTAATGCTTGTATTGTAGGTTGATGTTTAATGTTGCTTTAATTGTTGCTGGACCACAGATTTTCATAGCGTATGGTCCATTCTTGTGTAAATCTACGTGTTGCGCATTGAATGATGCAAATGCGAAAAGATTATTGTAGACTCGAATATTTTGCCTGTAGTGTTTGTGGATTTCACTTTTCCCAAACTTTAAATCTTTTAATTCTCTTGGATACGCCTCGTCATTGTGTAGAAACACAACTTTTCCCTGATGGCAACATGAATTAGATGATCTACAGGTCTCTGTCTTGAACTTCAAAGCCTTATAATATACAGTATACTTCTGACATATCACCAATGTCCATATATTTGATCTCTATTCGCCTTTTCATCATTTCTCAGAGTAATATTTTCTCTGTTTGCGCTAATGCGATCTTTACTTTCTTTGTTTTGACACTTTCGTTTTTTTCTGTTTTCATATTCTGTATCTTGCTCTGCATGTGTTTCGTGCCTACGTTTTTTTTTGCTTCTTTTGAATTCCACTGTTTTCATTATCTCTCACCTACTCTGCATGCGGTTGTCCTCCTTGTTCTTTAACCTGTTTATGACATTTTACTTTTTTTTGTCTTTTATTTCTGACCTTGCTTTGTGATGCTTTTTTTTACAAGTACAATTTTCCGTTTGTTTGGTCCACTGTGATGTTTACTTTCTTTTTTTTGATACTTTCTAATTTTTCTGCCTTCATATTCCTTACATTTCTCTGCATTGTTATCGCGACAACGTTTTTTTTGAGCCTTTCGATTTCCACTTCTTTCATAATCTCTAACCTGCTCTGAATGTGTTTCTGGCCAACGTTTTTGAATGTCTTTATGAAGTTCTGCTTTGTCTTTTAATTCTGAGCCTGATTGGACATGCTTTTTTTTCAATTCCACTTGTTCCGGGCTGATTATTACTTTCCTTATTGTCTGCATTTGCACCTAGATTATTCTTTTTTGCATTTTTTTCTCTCCAACGCTTTTGAGTCTCTTTTCTCCGCGCTGCTCTTTCTTCTTCATTTAGTCGCAGACGTTTCATTTACTGTATAACGTATTGTCCTTATACACTTTATATGTGCTGAGAGCCCTGGTTCTGTGTGTGCTCAAAGCCAAAACACAACTGAACGTTTTTCTCTTCATATTCTTTGATATTGCTTGTAAGCAGGGCGTGTCTTGCAAGAATCTCATGTTCTATGTCCCCACGAGACGTTTCTGGGTCAGTCTCTTGGCACAAATTCTGATGTTTAAAGCGATTCTCTTTCATCTCGTGGCTCTTTTAAATATCTTTCGTGATCTTAACGTGAACATCACATATCGTCTCCTAGTAATTAGAACATTAGAACATTAGAACATTAGAACATTCTAGACGAGAACAGGCCATTCAGCCCAACAAAGCTCGCCAGTCCTATCCACTTGTTTCCTCCAAGAAAACATCAAGTCGAGTTTTGAAAGTCCCTAACGTCTTACTGTCTACCACACTACTTGGTAGCTTATTCCAAGTGTCTATCGTTCTTTGTGTAAAGAAAAACTTCCTAATGTTTGTGCGAAATTTACCCCTAACAAGTTTCCAACTGTGTCCCCGTGTTCTTGATGAACTCATTTTAAAATACAAGTCTCGATCCACTGTACTAATTCCCTTCATAATTTTAAACACTTCAATCATGTCACCTCTTAATCTTCTTTTGCTTAAACTGTAAAGGCTCAGCTCTTCTAATCTTTCCTCATAATTCAACCCCTGTAGTCCTGGAATCAGCCTAGTCGCTCTTCTCTGGACCTTTTCTAGTGCTGCTATGTCCTTTTTGTAGCCTGGAGACCAAAACTGCACACAGTACTCAAGATGAGGCCTCACCAGTGCACTATAAAGGTTGAGCATAACCTCCTTGGACTTGTACTCCACACATCGTGCTATATAACCTAACATTCTGTTAGCCTTCTTAATGGCTTCTGAACACTGTCGGGAAGTTGATAGCTTAGAGTCCACTATGACTCCTAAATCCTTCTCATAAGGTGTGCTCTCGATTTTCCGACCGCCCATTGTGTATTCAAACCCAATATTTTTACTTCCTATGTGTAATACTTTACATTTACTGACATTAAATTTCATCTGCCACAAATCTGCCCAAGCCTGTATGCTATCCAAGTCCTTCTGTAATGATATAACGGACTCCAAATTATCTGCTAATCCACCTATCTTGGTATCATCTGCAAACTTAACCAGCTTGTTACTTATATTCCTATCTAAATCATTTATATATATTAAAAATAGCAGCGGCCCTAGCACTGACCCCTGTGGAACACCACTCTTAACATCGGCCAGTTCTGATGAGGTTCCTCGCACCATCACCCTCTGCTTCCTGTGTCTGAGCCAATTTTGTACCCATCTAAAAACATCATCCTGAACTCCCACTTCTTTTAATTTGATGCCCAACCTCTCATGTGGCACCTTATCAAATGCTTTCTGAAAGTCCAGATAAATAACATCATATGCTCCACTTTGATCGTATGCTTTTGTTGCAACCTCATAGAATTCCAACATGTTAGTAAAGCACGACCTCCCTCTTCTGAACCCATGCTGACTGGTCAGAATAACTCCTGTCCTTGCCATGTGTTGCTCAATCTTATCCTTAATAATTCCTTCCATTAATTTTCCTGTGATGCATGTTAAGCTTACTGGCCTATAGTTGCTTGGATCTGCCCTGTCACCCTTTTTATATAATGGAATGATATTTGCCATTTTCCAGTCCTTCGGAATCTCTCCAGTGCTCAGTGACTTCCTAAAAATATGTGTCAAGGGTTTATATATGTACTCACGAGCCTCCTTAAGAACACGAGGATAAATATTATATTTAATATTTATTATATTATTTATTATATTTTAATATTATTATTATATTGCCTGCCAGCAGATTTTTTTTTTATAATATAGAGATAAGTTCAATATTCCCTTTGAAATTACAAGTTGTTAGCAAAAAATGCTCCATTACTTAGTGGCCTAATTACTAAAATATAGCCTAATGGCAAATTAGTATGACATGGTAGACTATAAGGACGTCAACAATGTTGCCCTCGTCTGCAATCTCTAACCTCTTCATATCATCAGGCACCTTGACCCTCTTGCCCCCCTGCCAATTTGCTTTCACTCCCTGCTTGTTTCTTTCAAGCATGAACAGTGGAATAACATCATGCTGAAGTTTGCAAGGGATGCAACCACCGAAGTAGACTGGCATTGCACCAGCGAGTCTATACTACATAAGTCCTTTGTCTTAACAATTTGGTATATTGGGTGACAAAGGCAAAGCTACTTGCCCCACAGGTTTACTGCTGCGAGATATGTAACCTGGTTCACTCACATATACTGTGGATCCGCTTAGGAGCTAAAAAAAACCTTGAATGAATCACTGCATGTTCCTATTGGCAGGGTACAAATAAGGAGGTGCAACATTTTTGCAAGTCCTTTCTGGATTGCCAGTTAACCCAATCTTTCCAGTGGGACTGTACACCTCTTGTCTCCATGTATATAATAGAAATTCCATTCAAATGGCTCAGTGTTGACATCATCAGGGAACTCAAACCATTAGCCTGGAGACACAAAAAAGTTGTCATACTAGTGGATTACACCACCCACTATCTGAAGGCCATACCCCAACAGGTGACTGCCACTACACTAATTGCATTGGAACTTGAGGGATTATTTTCATGAGTCTGCAGCCCCAAGGAAGTCCTAACAGACCAGGGGACACCTTTCATATCTACAGTAGGACCTTCAGGGAGGTTGCTAAGGTACTCCGAATCACACACATTCATCTACCATCCACAGACAGATTGCCTGGTTGAACACTTCATCTACATGCTTAAACAGATGCTGAGGAAAGTGATGCTTGTAGACGGCCGAGATAGGCTTCTATCCCTTGTCCTCTTTGTGTTTTAGAATGTGTGCTATTCGAGCTCCTCTTTTGATGGCAGCCCCAGATTTGGTGCTGTAATGATTTCTATCAGTTCAACTAAGTCTCCTGTTCCAATTTCTATCACATGTTGAAGGTGGACGAACTCCTCCAAAGCCCGGGTAGTGCCTGATATCTATCCACCCTTCACATGATGAAAGGCTATCAGGAGATCACCCAACAGACCTGGCAAAGGAAAAGACCATGCTTAGAACCCCAAGCGGCCACTTGAAGTATCTTGTCATGGCCTTTTAAGCTGCATGGGCCCCAGCATTCTTCCAATAGGAGGTTCCATCCCTTCTGGTCCATCCAGTATAAAGGGAAGACGTTCCTGGAAGGTGGCGTCTCATTTTAGACCTTACAATGATAGTGAGAACATTGAAAAAAGTGCTACTGAAGACAGCACTAACAGAGAGTGGCTATGATTGCATAATTTCTGTTATTTTCTTGATTTTTGTTGGAATTAAATGGGATTTTGTCCAGTTGGCACCCCAAGCATTTGGCTTTTAACCTGCCTCATCATTCACCTCACTACAAGATATTTTTTTGAAATGCTAATTATTGGAAACTACTCCATGTTATGTCCAAGAAAATTGAACAAGAATAAGTCACACACCCTCCACCACTAACACGTATCAATCAATTTAATTTCCATATCTTTTTTGATTACAAGGAAAGGCAAAGTTGTATATAACTTTATATCTTTCCCAGCATCGTACCAACTTTTTAATTCTCAATTCCTCCTCCTCCCACCTTCACCGTTACCAACGAAAATATAAAAGTGTGGAAACTTTTTGAACTTCCCTCGTATAAAGTTCATTTAAGACTCACATATCCTGTTTTATGTCCCCCTATATGCATATAGTCATACAGTCATACTTTAAAATGTTCATATGATTAAAATACGGTTAGAAAACTGTATGCTGCTATTCTATTTGTAAGCTAATGTGAAAGTCCATGGCTCTATCAGAGAAGCTACTTCCTAACTGCCTAATTAACAATCACAGAAATAGCTAAGAAAGGTCTATTACATGTTAGCTTACGGGTGGTGAAAGATTATACCATTCTGTATAACTGCGAAATTTGTATTCAATTCAAATTAAGGAAACACTTGTGTGAATTTTAATATTAACATTAACTTTCTGAGATTAGCTCTCACATGTAAATTATTCTAAAACTATGGGGGGGGGGCCGCAGTAAAACATTACAAATTAAGTATTAAAGTTTAGCTTAATTACTTTACTTATATTTTTATACATATGTAAAAATGTTCTGTTTCAGGTCAATGTGGGTATTATGAGTCTCCATAATAAAATACTTAAAAAGGAAAGAGGAAAAACATTGACATTAGTGATTTCATCGGAATGTTCTGCACAACAGCAACAGCAAAGCTTAAGACATTTCATCATCTTCTCAATATTTCATATTTTATTCTCCATTTTGATAGATTAGAACTGGGTAAGGTTCCTTGATCTTAAGAGAGTTTTACTTTAAAATCATTCAAAGATGCAATTGGAAAGCCCTTCTACAGGTTAACAGTTTTCATCTGTGCAGAGAAAGACTACAAAACACCCCATAAGTAAAAAAGAGTGCAATCCCAATAAAAGAGTCAAATAAATGGATTATTAATGACTTTATACATGTACATAATGTCAGCAAATCAAGTTGAAAAATCAGAAAATATTATTTACAGTATTTATTTTACTGTACAAATTAAGTACAATTTATGTAATTAATAAATTGCCGATTAGTCATTGACTATGAACTATTTAATTTTGAAGGTCAAAGGGATGACACTGACAATGAAGTTATTATTCAACCAAGATGGAGCATGAATAGAGACAACTTAGAAAACACCTTGGTACATTTTGTAACAATATTCTCTACGTTTTTATTAATCTTGTGTGTCCTTCCCTTCATTACATAACATGTTCATCTATTTCAGGGTTGTGGGTAGCATTTGAAGCAAGGTGGTAATGAGGTGTTAAAACATAAAGCTGCACATTTTTAGCCTGTACAAAGCATTAAATAGAAATAATGGACAGCATTTTTTCTCTCTGTTGTAGCCATTATGTCATAGTTCACCAAGAGAGGAATCTAAGCCTGACCAACAAAAGGTAACTTGGGGAATCTTGTGTTTTAACTTGTTTGTCATTGTTTGCACAGCTCTTTGCACTAATAATAATATCAATTTTGTATATTTATATAACATTAAACATAAATAACTGGATGATGCAATAGCAGCTATGTTTACACCAGCATGCTCACCACACATTAGCTATTAGGTAGTGAAAGGGTGAAAGAGATAGTTAGACAATTAGAGACGGGATATAATTAGGGGAGCAGAATGGCCAGGCTGTGGTGGACAATTTAACCAGAACATAAGGGAACATCCTACTCTTTTTTAAAAAATGCCCAGAGATCTTGACTGAGCACAGTGTCAGGACTTTGGTTTTATGTTTCATCCAAAGGACAGTACCATTTTTACAGCACAGTGTCCCTGTCATTGCACTGGAGAATTGGGATCCACACACAGACCACACGGTGAGTGCCCCATGCTGACCTCACTAGAACCTCTTTCAGTAGCAACTCAAACTTTTTAACTGGTTGTCTCCCATCCAAGTACTGTCAGGGCCTGAACATGCTAGTAGTATTAGGCAGGTACATTCTGTCAAACTGTCAATGACGGAAGTCCCGCCCCGTATGACGCAATACCGGAAGTCCTGCCCCGTCGCCCCCTGGTGACGTCACACCGGAAAGTCCCAGCCCCTCCAAGTGACATAGCCCCGCCCCTTTGGCACAGCCCCCTGTCGGCGGATTGGTGAAGGGCACCCAGTCCCCGCCCAGACTCTGCCTTGAACCCGCCCCCGGCACCTGATTGGTTAAGGAAACTGTCAAGAGCCGTATGATGGATGTCTGACCCCTCCTTGAACTCACCCCGGCACCTGCTTAATTAAACAAACTGTCAAGGGCCGTTTGATGGATGTCTGACCCCTCCTTGAACCCAGCTGCTTAATTAAACAAACTGTCAAAACCCATTCGATGGATGTCTGCCCCCTCCTTGAACCCCGCCCTCTGCACCTGATTGGTTAAACAAACTGTCGAGAGCAGTTTGATGGATGTCTGCCCCCTCGTTGAACTCACCACTGCCCGACGCCCACTTCTCAGCCCCCCTCTCCTGAAAAACAAGCCCAGGCATGTTACAGCCTTTACCTCGACAAATCCAGACATGCCCAAGGTCGGCCCTCGACAAGTCCGAGCACGTTCCCATCCGTACCCTGTCGGCCTGAAGGGCCTGCCTTGGCCCCCGGTGAGGCAGCACCTGACGATCGGCCTCCCCACACTTCCCAGTCCTCTCTCCGGAGGACGTGTGCTCCCTGCTGAAAGCCCTTCTGAAAGTGCGGTATATAAAGCAAAGCATCTTCTTTGGTTCTATCTATGATTTTAATATGAACACGAAATTAAAATATCTATCTCAGCTTTGCTTTATCACTTGCAGCTCCAGGCTTTTTTCCCATCTCACAGACAAACTTCATCTGGCAGACACGGTCTGAGCCAGCCAGTGCAATCGCACCCTGTTTCGGCCCCCCGGGTCAGGCAGTACCTGACGGCTGGCCTTCCCACACTTCCCAGCCACCTCGGAAAGGGCGGTATAAAACAGCGAAGCAATTTCTGAAGACTCTGACTGGGAAATGGAATCTAGGACCGAGGTCCCAACGATCCAGCTGGACCGAGCTACCTTATAGCCTCTCCTGCTTTGGGAAAGAACCCCTGTATCTATTATTTAAAATATCATTTATATCACCTAGGAGCCTTTTGACAAAGGAAAACTCTGTAAATACACTTGTGCATTTAAACGGAGATTTATAAGAAAACACAGGAGGCTATAGTGAAGTGTGCTTGTTTAACTAGAGGCCTTTAAAACACCCTTTGGCAAGCCACGAATATGTCGGTCATTTTTTCAACTGTTTCCAAAGCACATAGCCCCCCAGTGTCTATATGAACTTCTTAGAAAAATTATTTCTTTTATCTTTGTATAGGATTAAATGAAATATAACTATTCTTCATGCAGACTATTCATGATTATTATAGGCGCCAAACGAGTATGTTTAAAAAAAAACGGATGGCTGAATCCTTAATATTAATATTTATAAAGTTGATTCTTAAGTGCGTGCGTATAATATAAGATGCAGAATTTTTTTCTATCTACATGTACGAAGATTAATATACAAATTCATAGGACTGAAGCAAACAATAGTAGTTTTTCATACAGAAACGGGTAATCCAATCAAGTAGTTTTTGTCTCAGCGTCTGAAAATTCAAACAGGGGTCTCTCCTCTGAGAATATTCAGGAGTGGCTTTAAAGCGCAGGCCGGTGGTGCATTAACTCTGACATAATAAAAGTATTCTGAACTACTTGCAGAAGGGACCCGCTTGTGAAATACCTACTCTTTCGAAACGGCCTCTTTCTGTACGGAGCCGCTTGTTTTTAAAAGGTTGAGATAACGAAACATTTTTGCTTTATAAACTCTAATTTGGACAGTCGGTTAGAGACAGACTCCAGGAACTTACTGTAATGGTGTTTTCATTCATTTCGCTAAATGTAATTATTTTAATACAGAACAGTAACCCAAAATCCGGGTGATTTTAGACGTGTGAGTAATATAATGAAGTTATTTTTACAAGTAACCCCACACAGCACAAGAGAGACAGATTCCACGTCTGTTTTAGGATTTGCTGCGGTCAGTGATTTATAATTTTTTGCTTAGCTCATTTCTATCACCTTGGAGCATTTTGACAAAGGAAAACTCTGTAAATACACTTGTGCTTTTAAACAGAGATTTATAAGAAAGCACAGGAGGCTATAGTGAGGTGTGCTGGTTTAACTAGAGGCAGGGGATGTAAGAAGTGCTTTTCTCCACCTCCGAAGTTCATCAAACTAAAATCATGTTTTTAAAATCGGCAGCTTTAGCTCATGCTAGTGACCTCATAAATGGGAGCTAACAGCTCAGCATGCTTGTATAGCTCACAAAATAGCAGAGCTAATTACTCTTTCTGCTTAAACTAATGATCAAATATTCAGGTAATTCTTAATTAAACACTAAAGCATTAGTGAATAAAAATACATGTTCAGTAGCCAAGTAAAACGACCAGTTACTTTAACATGAAAATAAAGCATCTTTAGAAAATAAAGCATCTAAAAGCATCTTTGTAAAGGTCCGATTTTAAAACATTATAAGAAAAATCCTTGTTTCCAAAAGAGTTCTGCCCATTTTTCAACGATTTTCTTGACTTATCTTTGGAATCATCAGTGCCTTTCTGATCACATCCACCACAAACATAGCATATAACTGAATTTCTGTACTCATTTTAAATGATAATAGCCAGTATAAAGTCCCTAAAGGAACTGGAGACATCTGATATCTTCTATCATATATCTTTTCTTGCCAGCCCAAGTCATTCAGATTCTGCTTACAACACAAATGTACGATTATTTTTTCTCAAATGGCCAAATCTTTGGCATGCTAATCATGAAAAAATAAATATATAAATAAATTAAAAGTAATTTGCATATTTTATTATACCTACTTAACTTTTATTAACATTTATCTATCTCTATATTTATTTTTCTGTATCAGAATGTAGTTT
>JANRMT010062814.1:134077807-134104397 GCA_026402145.1 Polypterus bichir lapradei
AAGCAATTTTGTCTGATCTGGCCATGCAAATACTACCTAATAAAGTTATAAACAGAGGAGATCTTTGGGAAGGAACCCTGCGTGGATTTAAGAGACAGTCCTATGCTGGTGAAATTTACAGATGATTACGGTGTAAATGAAAATGGAATTGATGCAGGTGGCCCAAAAAGGGAATTTCTACAGTTGTTGATGTGTCACATAAAAGGACAGAGTTTACTTGAAGGGAAAGCGAATCAAAATATTTTACGATGTGACAGTACAGGCAAGTACAATTTATTTACTGGGTAACCCTTACTAATGAAGCATGATACTCCAAATATAAACTGCTGTACTCAGTTTGAGGATTTGTCACAGTCATTTAAAATAGCTTTAAAAATGTAATTAATCATTTGTCATTTGAGTGTGGCTATTCAGTTACTGTTTAAAATGTATTCAGTGAGTTCTACAATCTTTGTTTGAAACTTTTGTAAAACACAGTTTTGTTTCAAATGTTCGTCTAATTTAATATAGATTCTCTGTACACCTGCTTCCATACATTCCTTGTAATAAAAATTTACTGAGGAAAAGTGTAACATACTAACTTACTCACTCTCTCTTCACTTGATTCCCAAACTACTCTGAATTGGCCCTTTTCATTTCAAAGAAGCATTTGGCCTCATAGTCAAGATACTTAAACATCAAGCAAGTCAGCCCATTGTTAGACTTTCATTCAATACCTATAACTCCTACTTAAAGGACAATGATGGAGATGTAAACTGGTAAGATGACCATTTAAAAGCTTTTCACAAAGAAAACGTCCTTTTTACAACACCATCATTTGTAAGAATGATTTTTGAATCATGCAGTCACCTCACCTTACATATGAACCAGAGCCTAGGATGTCTAAACGTTTCCACCTGGGTCATGCATTTTCCTCATCTGCAGAGAGCAAGCCATCTGGAAAATGAACCACAGCCTCAGATTAGAAGGTACTATTTCTTAATTCTTATTATGTATGTTGTGCCAAAAAAGAGAAGGCACATGCTGAGAAACAGAGTTCCAAAAGGACCAGGGGCCTCATGTATAAACAGTGCGTACGCACAAAAATGTTGCATAAGAACATTTTCACATTCAAATCGCGATGTATAAGACCTAAACTTGGCGTAAAGCTCCACACATTTCCACGGTACCTCATACCCTGGCGTACACAAGTTCTCCGCTCAGTTTTGCAGACTGGCGGCACCCAGCGTCAAAGCAGTGCCACTGTTCCTGTGTGATTATCCTTTCTTTTTCAGATCCACATCCCTGACGCGGCTTTATAAATACACTGAAATTAATGGCATATTGTTTATTAGTTTAATGCATCTGATTGTAATTAACCAGTAACAATATAATGGTCCATGGAATGGTCAAACTATTCCAAATACCATAACTGCTTTAGAGTTGTTACTCTCACTGCACCTTCTTTTTGTTCTTTCAGCTGTTCCCGTTAGGGGTTGCCAAGTGGATCATCTTTTTCCATATTACTCTCACTTCACCACTCGGAACAGCTGATCGGAAAGAGAATTATCGGTATACAGCATCAAGCACACGCTGCCTCAGCCATGCTTCCTATTTGAACTTCTTCTTACATGGCAAATGCTTCAAGCCTTTTCTGTACGGACCTCGCAGTTCAGAAAGAGTTTCATCCTAAGAGCTCTAAATGCAATCAATCAGTTCATCAAGTGCTCCCTGTAAACTGTTTGTACTTATAAATACAATCACCTTACTGTAAACTTGCACTACAGTTATAATAATAACAACCTGAGCCACTTTATAAAGCGCGTATGTACATATGATGACAATATCATTTTTAAGATGAAATGCAGCAAAATATGCTTATTATATTATACAGATAAAACTTTAAAGGACACGGTGTCGCTTCGCTAGCAAGGATCTGGCGCTCCGTTCACGGATTGTTCGTGCCTCGCACTGTACGCTTCACTGAGACTGGCGTGAAGGACAGAATAATTAAACATGTACTATGAAGATATTTCAATGTTCCTTAAAAGTTTTGAAGAATCTGCATTATAAGCTTACAGATGGCTTAATGTCTATTACGGAGCTGATTGTGTGGCGATTGGGTATTTGGAGAAAGAAAAGGAAGGACAGGAATTGGGGTTTAGTACATTTGAAAGAGACAAATTATTTCATCAAATGGCGCAGCAAGCATCTTGCGTGAGACATGAACAATCACTGTGCCGCTGTGTTCCCATTTTTAATAACATGCTTTCGTTCCTATCATCATGAAAATGATATCACATATATATCTCAGTATTTTAATTATTCAGAGAGCTGTAATATTATGAATGTAATGGATTCTGTGTCCTGTTGGAGAAAGAGAAAGCGCAGAAGCACATAGTGATTCACACACATAGAGCACATAGAAGATCAAATACAAAACAAAGCATTTAACGTGCTACTTCAGTTACAATGGGATTTGAGAAACTAGTAAATTAAACGATTTTAAGATGAAGTTTATGATGTTCTACTTTAATGACAAAATAAACTACGTGATTAAAGTGGAAATTTCGAGATTAAAGTTGACATTTTGTGCTTTTATCCCACTATGTGCCTATTTTTTTTTTTTGTCTGTATCCTAATAAGCTTTCATATGACACTCAGACGGTGGGCTGCGACTCACCTTTTCACGGCGACTTTGATATGTGATTTCTTTTTTATTTTGGGCACTGTGCGACTTTGTGAACTTGAGCTTTCGAGTTTATCCGACACTCTATGTCACTTGATCAATTTCCTTTTTTTGTTTATACCACTGTTTAAACCAACAAATAGTATGTTTTTCCTTGCCTCCACTTGGTATTCGCTGAAATTCTTCTATTTTCCCCAGTGCTTTTCCCTTTGTCTTTTCACAGAAGCCTGAGCTTAAGGGCTATTTATATTGATTTGCATATTCAAAGAGGCATAATTCTGGGAGGAGTTGGGGCGGGACAGCAGGCATGTGCACGTGCGTTACTTTTCACGCTGATTGGGATTTATGTAGCGGAAGAACATGGAAGTTTGCGTATGCACAGATTCCTGCATCTGGATTTTTCTGTGCGTAGGCACATTCCCGCTTTTGTACTTATGCCATGTTATAGTGTAAATTCTACGCACTGTGCTATACAGGAGGCCCTAGGTTATAAAATTTAAATAATCTAAATTTTAAATGAGTTGAGGTTAAAGCCAGGAAAGCAACTAATCAAATTACTAAAGCCAAATACATAATCCAGAAGCCTAGTCAGTTAATCAACAAAGATTCTGAGTCTTATATAACAAAAACAAAAACTTTTTATATGCACACATTTTCATTTGACTTTGATTTCAACTTGTACACTCACAGATCAGCACTACTGCAAACTTGTGATGGTTGTAGTATGACAGTGAAAATGTTACAGCCACAATCACATGATAAATTTCAAAATGGCAGATTGTGTGTCTAAAAGTATACAAAATTACAGCATTTTGACATCACAAAGTAACAAAAAAGGCAATATCAAAACAAAAATAAAAATACAGAACAATAGCATAAATGGATGCTACACCAATATGGCAGAATTCAACAATGTAACACTAAGACATAAACCACTGTAGTGTGTGCTAGAGATCAAAGTCAAGAGGGCAAGAAGACAACACTATCTACAAACAGTCCAGATGCAATACTCAGGTGCCCAAATTCAATACTGTGCAATCCCACCTATAAAATTTGCAAGCAAGAGATGAATCTAGACCTTTTAAATCAACTTCGTGACCCTTACCTTGATATGATGGAACATACCCCTGAAACCTTGAGGACACTTTCACCCAGGAACTAGATATGGAGGTGGTGTTTGCTGGTGAGTGCCTCTAGATAGTAAGGAATGACAGATAGGGCTTAGGTGCAATGGAGGTTGCCTGACAAGCAAGTGTGAGACAAATGTAGACATACATAATGTAAGTAATTCTATTGACTTTCAAAATCCCTGATTTCTATGTCTTCCTTTAACAAATACCCCAGTTATGCCTGACATTCTGGACTTAACAACACTGCAAATATCAGAATGATATGCAATAACGAGAGCGATGAAGAGGAGCATCACACCTTTCTCTTTACCCTTTCTAGAAAGTGTCATGCCTGAGTGATATAAACTTGTATTTACCTTATGTATACCTCATATTAACACTGCCAATCTTGGTTAAAAAAATACTTCTTCATCACCTTATTGTTTCAACCTCATAAATTCTTTTAAGTCAGTCCTGATGAGGCAAAGACAGGATGAAGGAATTCTGTACTGTAGTACTAATATTGTCATGTATGCAGAGTACAGTGAAATTCTTACTTGCATGTCCACACAACATGTAACAAGTTGCCACTCTCTGGTGCTATGATAAACAAGAATGTTACATAACTTCAACATTTTACAGAAAAAACACAAATCAGCTAACCCCTTGTATATACAGTAGAGGGTGAGTAGACAATGGAAGGATGCAGGAATATACCACACAAGAAAAATATATGGACACATGCTCTTGTATTATATATTAATTGGGTTTTTCTCTGAGTATGTGTGTGTTTAACTTCAAAGGCAATTACAAAATAGACGGTAAAACCATTTTGTTAACTTTTAGGACTTGCCAAGGGTGAGTATTACATCATCGGAAGAATAATTGCTGTGTCACTTGTCCATAGTGGCCCTGGTCCACACTTTTTCTCCAGACATTTTGTAGAATACATCTGTGGTAAAGCAGATGTTTCACTATCTATTCAAGATGTCATAGATCCAGACATTCAGAATGTGCTTCAGGAGGTAAGAGTTTTAATTTTATTTGATTAATAAATTGTCATTATATCAGTAATGGAAATTTTGTAAAACTATTGTTTACAAATGGAGTTTAATCGAGTGTACTTTTTAAAAACAGATAGTGTCATCCACATCTTTGTCAATCCTGAGAGACATCATGGAAAAACAGAGCACAGTGCTCGTTTTGGCTGGATGTCTTCATAACATAAAAGACATTGGAGAGAGAAAATGTGTTGTGCAAGATTTTTTAAAATGGTACCTCTTTTCAAGAAATGCTGCATGCATTGAAAGGTACGTAAAGCATAAAATTAAGCAAATATGCTGAGCAGTTTTTCGATTCTCTAAAATGGACAGATACATTTACTGTATATTGTATGAAACATGACAGTAACAAATATTTTTTTTAATAGATTCAAAGACGGAGTGTCAACCCTCAATGTGCTTCAGAGAATTATAGAAAGTCCATCGGCGTTTGAACCTGATTTGTGCTTCAGTACTCAAAGTCTCAGCTCTGAGCTGGTTGAAAGCATCTTCAGAGTTGAATTTAGTGAGGCGGGCAGCAACAACAGATGCGAGGAAGGAAGGATAGCATCTTACTGTTCAGATTATCTACTAGATATTGAAGGTATCAAACAGTGATTTTCTATTCTTATACAAAGGCATAGAAATATATGTTTATTGTGGTACATATTAAAGTTATCTATTTTAATAACTGAAATTTTGCAGATTTTAATTTGAAGGAGTTCATGCACCATAGATTACAGAGCAAACAAATTCATAAATACATTTTTCTTAGATGTTTGCAAAAAAATCATATCTATTATTGTAGTACTTGATAGTTTCAGAAGTAACTACTATGATAATTGGCAATAAAATTGTGTAAGAAGTAGAAAATATATTGTCTTAACATCAGAACTAGTGTATTATTCAGTGTACTGTTCAGTCATAGTTAGGCATGTTTTTGTTCTCTGTTTAAAGAAATACTTAAATCAAAAGTGTTTTTAAAAAAATCTGCTTCTTACTCCTTATTTGTAGTTATCACAGAAAAGAGTTTCAATCTCATGTTTTTATGGAGAACAAAGGTAAGAAAATTGCTGCTAAAATAGGTGTCAAATGGATTAATGCTGAACAACAGCAAACAATATCAAAACATAAAAACTCAAATTATTTGTGTAATTATCATTTTTGGTTAGACTATTTCTTTAGCCTAGCTTGATGTTACACCATTAAAAGATAGGTCTGTTATGTTCCCTTTTCCTCCTAAGGTAACATCTCTTCTACAGATCCAACTTTAACAACAACAACAACAACAGCATTTATTTATATGACATTTTCATACAAACAGTAGCTCAAAGTGCTTTAAAAAATAAATAATAGAAAAATAAAAGACACAGTAAGAAAATAAAATAAGTCAACATTAATTAACATCGAATAAGAGTAAGGTCCAATAGCCAGGTTGGACAGAAAAAACAAAAAAAAAACTCCAGACGGCTGGAGAAAAAAATAATATCTGTAGGGATTCCAGACCATTAGACTGCCCAGTCCCCTCTGGGCATTCTACCTAACATAAATGAAACAGTCCTCTTTGTATTTAGGGTTCTCACTGAAGGACTTGATGATGATGGTCACGTAGACTTCTGACTTTTAGTCAATCATTGTTGGAGCATTGTGGTGCTTTGAGTAGGTGGAGGTGGTGCAGGCCGCCACCCCAAAGAAACCGGAAAAAGAAACAGAAGAGAGAGTAAGGGTCAGTACGGATTTTAGAGCCACCATGAATAGTTATTATGATGAACTGAACATACAGAGTATCAGGATTAAGTTAAATTGAAGTTATAAAAAGGCCATGTTAACGTAATATGTTTTCAGCAGTGTTTTAAAGTGCTCTATTGTATTAGCCTGGCGAATTCCTATTGGCAGGCTATTCCAGATTTTAGGTGCATAGTAGCAGAAGGCTGCCTCACCACTTCTTTTAAGTTTTGTTCTTTGAATTCTAAGGAGATATTCATTTGAGGATCTAAGGATACGATTTGAAATATAAGGCCTCAGACATTCCGATATATAAGATGGGGCGAGATTATTTAAGGCTTTATAAACCATAAGCAGAATTTTAAAGTCAAAGTTTTTAAGTAAACTTTAGAAGATATTGTCATGTTTGCAACAGGACTGAAGATGATTCCACCACTGGGATTTGAGCCAAGGCTCTCAGACCAAAGCAATCAAGCTCATCTCACCAAAAAGCAGACCTACCGCACATGGCTACATAATCAAACCCTGCAATTAATATCACAGCTCAGATATATAACATTTCTCCCCCCTCCCACCAACAGCAAATAAATCTAAGTATACAGTGCATCCAGAAAGTATTCACAGCGCATCACTTTTTCCACATTTTGTTATGTTACAGCCTTATTCCAAAATGGATTAAATTCATTTTTTTTCCTCAGAATTCTACACACAACACCGCATAATGACAACGTGAAAAAAGTTTACTTGAGGTTTTTGCAAATTTATTAAAAAATAAAAAAATTGAGAAAGCACATGTACATAAGTATTCACAGCCTTTGCTAGGAAGCTCAAAATTGAGCTCAGGTGCATTCTGTTTCCCCGATCATCCTTGAGTTGTTTCTGCAGCTTAATTGGAGTCCACCTGTGGTAAATTCAGTTGTTTGGACATGATTTGGAAAGGCACACACCTGTCTATATAAGGTCCCAAAGTTGACAGTTCATGTCAGAGCACAAACCAAGTCAAAGGAATTGTCTGTAGACCGAGACAGGATTGTCTCGAGGCACAAATATGGGGAAGGTTACAGAAAAATTTCTGCTCCTTTGAAAGTCCCAGTGAGCACAGTGGCCTCCATCATCCGTAAGTAGAAGAAGTTTGAAACCACCTGGACTCTTCCTAAAGCTGGCCGGCCATCTAAGCTGAGCGATCGGGGGAGAAGGGCCATAGTCAGGGAGGTGACCAAGAACCTGATGGTCACTCTGTCAGAGTTCCAGAGGTCCTCCGTTTGGAGAGGAGAACCTTCCAGAAGGACAACCATCTCTGCAGCAATCCACCAATCAGGCCTGTATGGTAGAGTGGCCAGACGGAAGCCACTCCTTAGTAAAAGGCACATGGCAGCCCACCTGGAGTTTGCCAAAAGGCACCTGAAGGACTCTCAGACCACAAGACACAAAAATCTCTGGTCTAATGAGACAAAGATTGAACTCTTTGGTGTGAATGCCAGGCGTCACGTTTGGAGGAAACCAGGTACCGCTCATCACCAGGCCAATACCATCCCTACAGTGAAGCATGGTGGTGGCAGCATCATGCTGTGGGGATGTTTTTCAGTGGCAGGAACTAGGAGACTAGTCAGGATAAAGGGAAAGATGACTGGAACAATGTACAGAGACATCCAGGATGAAAACCTGCTCCAGAGTGCTCTTGACCTCAGACTTGGGCGACGGTTCATCTTTCAGCAGGACAACGACCCTAAGCACACAGTCAAGATATCAAAGGGGTGGCTTCAGGACAACTCTGTGAATGTCCTTGAGTGGCCCAGCCAGAGCCCAGACTTGAATCCGATTGAACATCTCTGGAGAGATCTTAAAATGGCTGCGCACCAATGCTTCCCATCCAATCTGATGGAGCTTGAGAGGTGTTGTAAAGAGGAATGGGCGAAACTGGCCAAGGATAGGTGTGCCAAGCTTGTGGCATCATATTCAAAAAAACTTGAGGCTGTAATTGCTGCCAAAGGTGCATTGACAAAGTATTGAGCAAAGGCTGTGAATACTTATGTACATGTGATTTCTCAGTTTTTTTTTTTTTAATAAATTTGCAAAATCCTCAAGTAAACTTTTTTCACATTGTCATTATGGGGTGTTGTGTGTAGAATTCTGAGGAATCCATTTTGGAATAAGGCTGTAACATAACAAAATGTGGAAAAAGTGATGCACTGTGAATACTTTCCGGATGCACTGTATAACCATCCATCCATCCATCCTCTTCCGCTTATCCGAGGTCGGGTCGCGGGGGCAGCAGCTTAAGCAGAGAGGCCCAGACTTCCCTCTCCCCGGCCACTTCTTCCAGCTCTTCCGGGAGAATCCCAAGGCGTTCCCAGGCCAGCCGGGAGACATAGTCCCTTCAGCGTGTCCTGGGTCTTCCCCGGGGCCTCCTCCCGGTTGGACGTGCCCGGAACACCTCACCAGGGAGGCGTCCAGGAGGCATCCTGATCAGATGCCCGAGCCACCTCATCTGACTCCTCTCGATGCGGAGGAGCAGCGGCTCTACTCTGAGCCCCTCCCGGATGACTGAGCTTCTCACCCTATCTTTAAGGGAAAGCCCAGACACCCTGCGGAGGAAACTCATTTCAGCCGCTTGTATTCGCGATCTCGTTCTTTCGGTCACTACCCATAGCTCATGACCATAGGTGAGGGTAGGAGCGTAGATTGACTGGTAAATTGAGAGCTTTGCCTTACGGCTCAGCTCCTTCTTCACCACGACAGACCGATGCAGAGCCCGCATCACTGCGGATGCCGCACCGATCCGCCTGTCGATCTCACGCTCCATTCTTCCCTCACTCGTGAACAAGACCCCGAGATACTTGAACTCCTCCACTTGGGGCAGGATCTCTCCCCCAACCCTGAGAGGGCACTCCACCCTTTTCCGGCTGAGGACCATGCTCTCGGATTTGGAGGTGCTGATTCTCATCCCAGCCGCTTCACACTCAGCTGCGAACCGATCCAGAGAGAGCTGAAGATCACGGCCTGATGAAGCAAACAGGACAACATCATCTGCAAAAAGCAGTGACCCAATCCTGAGTCCACCAAACCGGACCCCTTCAACACCCTGGCTGCGCCTAGAAATTCTGTCCATAAAAGTTATGAACAGAATCGGTGACAAAGGGCAGCCCTGGCGGAGTCCAACTCTCACTGGAAACGGGCTCAACTTACTGCCGGCAATGCGGACCAAGCTCTGACACCGGTTGTACAGAGACCGAACAGCTCTTATCAGGGGGTCCGGTACCCCATACTCCCGGAGCACCCCCCACAGGATTCCCCGAGGGACACGGTCGAATGCCTTTTCCAAGTCCACAAAACACATGTAGACAGGTCGGGCAAACTCCCATGCACCCTCCAGGACTCTGCTAAGGGTGTAGAGCTGGTCCACTGTTCCGCGACCAGGACGAAAACCACACTGTTCCTCCTGAATCCGAGGTTCGACTATCCGACGGACCCTCCTCTCCAGAACCCCCGAATAGACTTTTCCAGGGAGGCTGAGGAGTGTGATCCCTCTATAGTTGGAACACACCCTCCGGTCCCCCTTTTTAAAGAGGGGGACCACCACCCCGGTCTGCCAATCCAGAGGCACTGTCCCCGATGTCCATGCGATGTTGCAGAGACGTGTCAACCAAGACAGTCCTACAACATCCAGAGCCTTAAGGAACTCCGGGCGTATCTCATCCACCCCCGGGGCCCTGCCACCAAGGAGTTTTTTGACCACCTCGGTGACTTCAGTCCCAGAGATGGGAGAGCCCACCTCAGAGTCCCCTGGCTCTGCTTCCTCATTGGAAGGCATGTTAGTGGGATTGAGGAGGTCTTCGAAGTACTCCTCCCACCGACCCACAACGTCCCGAGTCGAGGTCAGCAGCGCACCATCCCCACCATATACGGTGTTGACACTGCACTGCTTCCCCCTCCTGAGACGCCGGACGGTGGACCAGAATCTCCTCGAAGCCGTCCGAAAGTCGTTCTCCATGGCCTCTCCAAACTCCTCCCATGCCCGAGTTTTTGCCTCAGCAACAACCGAAGCCGCGTTCCGCTTGGTCTGTCGGTACCTATCAGCTGCCTCCAGAGACCCACAAGTCCTATAGGACTCCTTCTTCAGCTTGACGGCATCCCTCACCGCCGGTGTCCACCAACGGGTTCGGGGATTGCCGCCACGACTGGCACCGACCACCTTGCGGCCACAGCTCCGGTCAGCCGCCTCAACAATAGAGGCACGGAACATGGCCCATTCGGACTCAATGTCCCCCACCTCCCTCGGGACGTGGTTGAAGTTCTGCCGGAGGTGGGAGTTGAAGCTACTTCTGACAGGGGACTCTGCCAGCCGTTCCCAGCAGACCCTCACAACACGTTTGGGCCTACCAGGTCTGACCGGCATCTTCCCCCACCATCGAAGCCAACTCACCACCAGGTGGTGATCAGTTGACAATTCCGCCCCTCTCTTCACCCGAGTGTCCAAGACATATGGCCGCAAGTCCGACGACACGACCACAAAGTCGATCATCGACCTGAGGCCTAGGGTGTCCTGGTGCCAAGTGCACATATGAACACCCTTATGCTTGAACATGGTGTTCGTTATGGACAATCCATGACGAGCACAGAAGTCCAATAACAAAACACCGCTCGGGTTTAGATCGGGGGGGCCATTCCTCCCAATCACGCCCTTCCAGGTCTCACTGTCATTGCCCACGTGAGCATTGAAGTCTCCCAGCAAAACGAGGGAATCCCCAGAAGGTATGCCCTCTAGCAACCCCTCCAGAGACTCCAAAAAGGGTGGATACTCCAAACTGCTGTTCGGCGCATACGCACAAACAACAGTCACTGTATAGCAGAACAGTTAAACATGAAATGTAGTAACAAAATCCTGCAAGTGTCCAGGGCGAAAACGCAACCGAGTGGGACTGGAGATGGCTCCTGGGGCTGAATAACAGGCTCGGCTTCATTTTGTGCTACATCAGGCTGGATAACAGAGTCACTCAGCCATGCGTTTGGAATGGCCGAAAAATTTTCATTGTGTTTGTCAGCAGGATGAAATTCTACAACAGATGATGGTGGTGACACCTTTCGAAGACATGTGGCATGCCACCGAGAACCGTCAGCAAGACCAAATGTGGCTGGGCCAAGCTGTCGGGTGACTTGTACTGGTGAGGACCAGAAAGAGGCCATTTTGTTATTGTGATGAGGCTTCCGATCTCTTACCCAGTCCAAGACTGCTATGCTGACCTTCCTTGGCCTGTTTTGATTGATCAAACCTTTGTTTCATTTTGTGTTGCTTAACATGAGGAATTGGAGGAAGGGCACAGGGAATACTCTGACCGAAAATAGGACAAAGTCTGTCGAGAGGTAGGGTAAGCTCATGACCTAGCATGAGGAAGGCAGGCGAGACTCCAGTTGTGCTATGCTGGGATGATCTGTAGTGCAAGAGGGTATTAAGCAGAGCCTGATCAAAAGAACACCCTTGTGCCTGGTGTGTCCTAAGGCCATTTTTTAGTGTTTGGTTGAAACGTTCCACCCTTCCATTAGACTGTGGATGGTAATATGCAGTGCAAACATGTTTAATGCCTTTTGATTCCAGAAATGAGGTAAATTGACTACTGGTGAACTGAGGCCCATTATCTTTAGTAATGGTCTTAGGGAGACCCCAGCAAGAAAACAGTGATTCCAGAATGTTAATGATGACACAGGATGTGACTGTGCCAGTTGCAGTAACCTCTGGCCATTTCGAGTGTAAGTCATACACAACAACCAAATACTGCTGATGGTGAAGGACACCATGGATTTCTCCCGAGATGTCCATCTGTATATGTTCCCAGGTTGGGTGGGCCAGGCAATAGGCTGCAATGGGGGCGGGGCCTGGAGACCTGTCTTGCCACTTACCAGACAGGCCACACAATCTTTAACCAGAGTCTCAATGTCCCTGTCTATGCCAGGCCACCACACCATTTAAAATGACTGTGCATGACTTGAAAGCTGCTGGTCCTGAAATCACATTGTGAATTATAGTTGCAGTCTGTCCATGCTCACTGATTGGAGAAGAACGACATACCTTAGCAAAGTGATTCTGTTTACCACAGCTGCGACAGGTCTGACCGCGTGCTGGGCAGCTTTGAGCTCTGGTCGTGTGTGATCGTGATCCACAGTTTCCACAGTACTGCTGAAGTTGTCCTGAATGCCTGCACTGCACAAACTGCACTGTCTGTTCTTGGTCTGTTGCATTGACTTCGGATGCTGCGGAATCGTCCGTCTGCGAGTTCTGCGCGTAACTGTCTGATGTGGAGGCAGAAACAAAGGGTTTCAAAAGCTCCGCCGCACAAACTGCTGCAGATTCCACACTGAATGCTATTGCGACTACATTTGGTAATGTTAAATCATCCTTTTCAAGCAGAAGTCTTTCGCGAACTTTATCATTGCTAGTACATTCAATTAGTTGGTCGCGGATCATTTCCTCTTCCAAACTTGTATGAGCTAGCTAATCCTCTTAAGTTTGCGACATACTGATGCACAGTCTCCCCAGGAAGCTGACGGTGCTTTCTGAAAATACATCTCTGTAGTAGAGTACTTTAGTCTAAAGGACAATTAGGCCATCTACCAATTTTCTACTACAATCCTGGCCAGCCAACTGCTCCTCCAGTTCAGTGACCCTGAGCTTGAGGTGCTGGATCAGCTGGCATTTCCTTCAGATATAAACCTCATAGACAACTGGCTCCTCCAAACCATCACCTAAAAAATCAAGCATCCAACAGGACTTGCATTACACTGACTTCATTATTAAAATTTGATTTAGGATTAGTAAAACTGCCTTAACTTTTTTTTCTTAAAATTAAATGATTTAACTTAAATGGTAACACTAAGAACTGCTACAGCTATTTTTCACCTTGTCCCCTTAAGCTCCTGTACTGTTCTCCTTCTCAGCTGCCTGCTGTTTGTCCTTCTATGAGGTTAACTTTACTTTTCTCTGTATTTTGTCTTAACTTTGCACTCCTCTTATTCCTTACTTAAAACATCTCCATTCACACTGTTTGCATTCCTCCATATTAATGAACCCTTTCGCAGTTGCACGCTTAACTGTTCTACATCTGGACCGCTAAGAACTTTGCAATCTAAAATAAATTAATAAAACTTTACTACCTTATTTGCTCCTACAGTCCCCTTGTGCTTGATCGGTGTCTTAAGGCTGGCCGCTTACCTGCGCACCACTGAGCCTTTTCCTTTATAGCTTTGAAATCAGGCAAGGCCTTTTTTTCTTTTCTTTCAAAATAAAGAATCACTGTTATGATGCGGATATTTGCTTACAAATGCCGATATCAGTTACTGCTGCTTTCTAATGTACCTCATCAATCCTAGTTCAGATACAGATAATAAGAACAAGTACAAGTAAGGGCTCGTTTTATACTTCACGCTCAGAATGTATGCACATGCATCATGGCTGCCATGCGTTCCCAGGAGTTGTTCAATCAGCACTGAGCACGTCCTCAGAAATTGTGATGTCACAGTCTCTGTTTACTAACTACAGAAAGGTGCTTTGAGGATCATATGGGATTGATGTGCACGCTTCGATGTTTGATGAATGGTTCAATGTGGTGAAGCAAAATGCTAACATACAAATTCATTCGTCGTGCTTTTATATTCAATCGTCACATATTCCTGATCGTAATGACACAATACATTTTAAAAGTCTCACCATCTTTGTGCCATCTTTTTTTTTGCAACTTCACAACAGCAACATAATGTACAGCACTGTATTTGAGCCACAGAGAAAAAAATGAAGGACATGGTGAAAAGGTGCATTTTGTGATTAAAGTGGAAATTTAGGCTTTAATCTCAAAATGTCTGTTTTAACCTCATAGTTTACTTTATCAATAAAACAGACCGTCATAAATATCATCCCAGTTGTTAATCGTTACAAGTTTCATTGGTGCACCAGGCTGGATAACATTAAAGCCTCCTCTTTGCCTTTTAGACGTAAAGCTTGATATAGTTTAAGAACAGATCAGCAGTACTTTCAGAGTAATACCAAATTTCATGCACTTTTGAAACTTTATATAGCCTTTAGCAAGGGCCTTCGCTATTTCCACACTGCACCAAGTCCCAGATAAAACTCTCTCATCCTCTGTTTGACAACACTCCACAGACTGAACATTTGCCTCAGCATAGGTGAGATAGAGGGTAAACATTATTTTCCTTGAGAACCAAAAGGGCAGGACTGTAAAATTAAGATCATGTGGCGGGTTGATGGCGACTTTAATTAAGCCAAAATACAGTCTAAGATCCCCAAACGGTTGAAACATTATAGGTCGGTGGCCGATCGGATACATTTTAGTTTTAATAACAAATGGATAGAGGCTAGCAAAATTGTAATAGTGAATCTGTTCATCACCCAAAGACTTCTGGTATAATTTTATGGCATTGGCCTGCCCACCAAACAAAGCATCAAACAGGTTTATACGCTGAGGAAAATCACATTTTAAGAAAGCTTGTAGCCTAATGTCATGATTTTTCATTGTTAGGCATTCATGTTTCTAAATTACACACACATTGAGCTTAAGTTTGGTCCGAAGTATTTCAATTTTACATAAACCTTTAATACATAATTGCAAAAGTGAGTCCAGTTAAAGGATGGGTACTATTTAAATCATAACATTCTGGACAGTCATGGTAAAAGCCACTAGCAAACTCAAAGGCTGTTGGAACATAATTAACCCTTGTTTAGCCACCTAGAATAAAGGAGCCCATCTTTACCTCCCCAAGGTTAAGGGCTTGGTGAATGCCCAGATTTACTGTTTTAGAAAGATACATTAGCCATTGAATAGATGAATATGAATCGTTTTTCTGACTGCTGTGGTAATGATAAAAGGAACTGTAGCATGCAGTACCGCCTGTACATGGCCATACACATGACTCCTCATACACTGAAATGGATCAGTTTTGCCAATTTTGATAATCTCATCTCTAAATTTGAAGCTGGCAGTTCTAAGAATTTCAACATTTTTTTTGCAATAAAAAAATTAGAAACTTAAAATTAAAAACCTCTAAAATTAAAAGTTCTTTGTTTGACAATGTCATACCAGGTACAAATTACAATATAATCTTGATTTTCAGTCATATTAAAACAAATGGGGAAAATTACCCTTTTCAGTCTCAAAACCCCAATGAAACCTTTTGAATTATGTGCTGCAAATTATGTGCTGTGAAAGAGTAACCCTTATATCTGAGCGGTGGTGTCTGACAAAGAATTGATAAACATAGCCTTTCCTGACCAAAACCATTTTCCACACATGTACATGCATATTTCTTGATGACTTTCAAAATCATAAAACACATATTTTTCACACATTTCCCCAGGTTTCGTGGTTTCTATAAAGCATTGATGCTTTTCTACCTCATTTTTAATTTTTAAGCTACAAACGCAACATACTTTTGGGCTACGTTAGTGGGGTTTTGAGACAGCATTCACACCTTAAGTCTTGTAACACAGGGACACATTTTCACCATGTCAGAAGCTGAATCTGTATCATTGGTCTTTATATTAAATTTAGGAATGGTGTGTTGTATAAAACATATAAACAAACCTACAGTAATGACTGCAATCATTGCACTTAATAATCTCTTCCAAATTTGCCGGCAGTTGGGAGAAAAACTGACATTGCAGTGGCATTAACAGTAATGGCCAAGGGGAGAATGGCAGTTTGTAAAACAGTATTCTAACAAATATTTCACATCCAGAAACCCCTTTAGATTCAGAATTCCATAATAATGATTATCTCACAAAATCATAAAAAGATTTCTACCATAGGAGGTTCCAGTTTTAAAAGTACATAATTTCTTTTGCATCTGTACCAGATGACAATTTTAATAATCAGTAAGTTTTCAAATTTATGAACATTTATGAAGGATAGTTTTTTATGCTCAGACAGTCCAGCCCTGCTCTGCATGCATAACTGAGGATTTTGTCTATATTGGGGTTTCCATTAAAGCGACTAGGCAAAATGCAAAACCACAGAGCCGATTCCCATAATTATAACAAATAAATAAATGATCACTTTCCTTTCTGAAAACGTCATGATTAGGTAGAGTGATGGCCTTAACAAATGTTAACATTACTGTTAGGTGAGTGAATAAACTGGATTACTAGCATCAAGGAAGCATCCACTAAAATACTAGTGTGACTCTGAAGAAGATCCTCTATCTGCTGAGGAAACTCTTCAACACTGAAAGCTGCTCCAATGATTGGTATAAAAATGCTAATAGGTAGAGAATCAGCATGCAGTTCTAAATGAACAATACCATTGGGATTCAAAGTGCTGGAAAACCTACCCAGAATTCCTTGCAATGTCTCATGAACACTATTAAACACATCCTCATAAGATTTTAGCTCACATCCATCAGCAAAACTGAAAGGATGTCTTATTTCAATACTATTAAATAATGGCCTATTGATTTGATGAAATGAGTTCTGATTATTACCAATGGAAGGGCTAGAGGCAACAGAGGAACCAGCTACAGAGAGATCAGATGCAACAGAGGAGCCAGCGGCAGCAGAGGGAAACAGAGGTGGCTGAGGAAGCTGCAGTAACAGAGGAACCGGCAACACAGAGGCCAACTACAGAGGGACCAGGTTAAACAGGTATGTACAAAACAGAGGAGGCTGAGGGATCCGATCAAAACAACAATTGGTGCTAGTAATTAACTCTTCTAGCTGTGTGCTAGTTAGTTGCAGAGAATAGAACAGGTCAGCCTCCAATTCTTCAACAATTAAAAATACTGTGATGGTATTTTATTTAATTATATAGAAATTACCGATTTTAAAAGTAACAGTGCAAACTAACCATTTGTGGAGTCAACAGGTCAGAAACTGCAACAACCATCTGAAATAAGAAAAAACTACTTAATTTACAAAGTCAGAATGGTATAAAAATAAACAGAATTTTTTTCTCAGAAAATCTTTTTTTTTAAAGAGAACCCCCACCTCAAAACAAGACCCTGGCAGGGAAAAAAATGAAAGAAATCTTGGGAAAGACAATTCAGAAAGAGACCTCTTCTAGGTAGGTTGGACATGCAATGGGTGTCAAAAAATGGTATAAATACAATACACAAAACAGATCACAAGCAAATCCTCTTTGCAGAGCTTGATGGATAATCTCGGGAATACAATATAAACTACAAGGCAAAATGCAAGCTTCAAAAAGATTAATTATAAAACCACTGCCAGATTGTAGAAAATGAGTCAGACAAACCAGACACAATGAAGAGTCCTGGAGTCCTTGGCCAACAAGCTGCTTCTCCTCCACTATCCATTCCACAGCTGTGTCAGTGCTGAGCCAGCCAATCTGATGAAATGACCCTTCTACCCAATGATTCTTTATCATCCTTTATCAGAGATGACTTTTCTATAGGCTGGCCAACAATTTGGCAGTAGAGCAGTGGCACCAAGAGCCACATGAGAATACCAAGGAGATAACTTGTCTTAAGAGCTTGAAAAAATGCATGCTTGAATATTATTACAGACAAAAAGGGTGCATATTTTATATTTTCTTAATGTTATTAAATTGAAAAGTAACACTATTTTTTCAAAATGGTTTTAATGGTTGTCACAAAAACTACTAAGAGACATCAGAATGGTTTGGGGCAGCCATCCGTATAATATGCCTTGTAGGAGCCAATCTTAGAAAGTTAAAGTTTTAAGTTAAACTCATATTAATGTTTGCTTAATTTGAATAGAACATAAATTTCTTTCATAGTCATAACTTATGGTATAGTCTTTTCCCCCTATAAGTTAGCAAGAGATAGAACCTTCTTACTGTAACTGAGAAACAGTGTGATAATAAGCCCAGTTGTGGTAAGAACAAGTCCCAGTAAAGAGGGACTTGAAAGACCCATTTTCAGGTTAGAAATGGGATAAGCATACAGTTTTCTGAATGTTTAGAAATTGTTCTGAAACATTTAGAAATGGTTCTGAAATGTTTTAAAATAATAACGATTTGAAATGTAATAAGATTTAAGCTTTGAACTGAACTTTTCTTAACATTAATTTTTCCCATTTTGTTATTTTAGTTTTCTTTTTTTGTGTGAACTGTTTTACTTTGAAACTTAACTAAACTTTTAAAAACGAAGATATTTTGTCTGTGGAATCATTTCTGCTTGTCAGGCTTTTGTTGAATCCCATTTTTTTGAGTTGAAGCTGCTGAACTTTGGTAACTTTGGGAAAACGCAGCAACATTTTCGTTGAACATGAATTGGAATCTACAATCCGAGCATGGAGGACACATCTGCTCCAGAACTTGTCAATGAAGAAAAAGAACTGAATCATTCTGAGGTACTGTGATCTTATCTACTATCTCTGCATGATCTTATATGAAAGCAAGGTCGCCGTACCTTGAGAAGATTTGAGAGACTGTGATATTATAAAAAGACATTGTGGATGTTCGGTTGTGTTTTTATCTGAGTTATTGAAGCCTTGTTGCGAGGAAGTAATCTGCGTTGTTGGAACGTCCCGATTGTGACGAAATTGCTCTCAGGAAACGTCCTGTCATTTGCTCGAACTGTCATCATGGCAACGTCTAAACATAGCTCAAGTGAGATCGGCAGTGATCTGAGTACAGACTCGAAGTCAGAAAATACAACTGGAGATCTTAAAGGTCACATAAGTCAGAGGAAAGATAAGCTTTCTGTGCTTATGACTGGAATCGAATCGAATTAAAGACATTCCAAGAAATCATTTAATAATAGCAGAAAGACTTGAAAAATTTTGTGACACACACAGAGAGATAAAGGAGTTGCATGAAAGGCTTCTATCCGTGTTAAGTAAGGAAGTGTTATACTACATTTTTCTTTATGCCACTATATCTGGACAATACTGTTATTAGTTTTATTCACATGTGCATGTTAAATTTGGCACACAGGGGCTCAGCAGTTAGAATTGCTAGCCAAGCATTGGATTAGATAGCCAAAGACAACTGGAGGCTTGTATAGTTAGCTTAAACACAAGATAGTGTATTTCTGTCCTCTGTCAGCACAAAATCTTCTTTCCTTATTGGGAGAATGAGAACCGGCATGTTAGCACTATGATATTTCTGTATTTTGTGGAGGAGGAGTTCAGCCCTTGTTTGGAGACAGAGAAGACCAGCAAGTGAAGCAAGACATTATAAAAGGCTTGGACAACAGCCAGACCCTTTGAGGCTGTGTCGACAAAGTTTCGAAAAACCTCCCAGCGTGGGGACGAGAAAATGGCAGCCTGTGTTGATCCAGATTCCCACCTGGATAAAGTCTGTCCATATGCCTCCCGTCTGTAACCGCGTTAACCGTCAGTAAATGTAAGCTAAAAAGATATTTTTTCTCATGTGATTCTTGTACCGCCGTAATCACGATGGGAGGGATATCGCCTTTTCTGGTATATTACTATATTGTTTAGTTACTTAATATGCCGCAATTTCAAAAGAACATATTTCCAAGAGAGCTAATGCCTCTTCAGGAAACAGGAAAGAGCGATCAAGAAACAGAAAACAACATTTGCCAAAAGCTCTAAGAAATGGAATGAATTTATTGACGCTACAAGGGTATGGCTAAAAAAACACAAACATCCTGTTAACATACACATCTGACGAACAGCTTGTTAATCAATTTGAAGAGAAGCAATTACAAGAACGGGTTTGCTCAAAGTCAAAAACATAAAAGATGTCTCCTCAGTTAAAGCACGGCATTGATATTAAACTTGATTCTTTAGTTCAAAAAACCGCAGCCGCATCATCATCTTCTACAGCAGTGCTGATTGAACAATCGACACTCGATAGTATCCTACAAATGCTACATGAACTTAAAGCGGAAAGACAGGAACAATCCACAACTAGCGCAATAACAGACACACAGAGCTCCAGAAATGATATAGTAGATGTGCTAGCGCGGAATCAAATCGAATATCAGAAGAATCAAGCCAAATGTCAAAAAGTTCAAGCCGAATGTCAGAAAGCAATCACTGAAATGTCTAAATCGTTAACCAAACAAGAGAAAGCTACTGATCCACCACTTCCTGCACCGCGTGGTGAAGTACCACACAGACAGATCCCTTTATTTTCAGGTGAGCCACTGGCTTATGCAGACTTCATTAGAGCCTTTGATCACGCTGTAGGTGATGTATTACCAGACTCACAAGATAAATTAGATTACCTGATCCAGTACACCAGAGGGTCTCCTCTGGAAATGATTAAAGGCTGTTCACGAATGTTACCAGATGCAGGCTATTTAGAAGCCAGAAAGTTGCTTGAAAGATATTATGGCAATGAGTTATTCGTAGCAGACGCATATCTCGATAAAGCATTGAAATAGCCTCAAATAAAGCAAAACGATGGGGAGGCTCTGCAAGATTACGCTAACTTCCTCTCAATCTGCATGAACACTATGAATGACTCAGGGAATGGTGGAGAATTCAATAACAGTCATAACGTGCTGCTGCTGTGCTTAAGAAACTTCCATTTTCTTTGAGAAAGGAATGGATGAGGTATGCTTACAAACTTCAAGAAAATAAAAAAAGACCCGGGATACCTGAACTAATTAACTTTTTGTGTCGCGAAGCTGAAATGCTGCTACATCCTGTGCACAGTGCCGTTTCACAAGAATAAACTTGTATAGAGAAAAAAGAAAAAAACGAAAAAGCCAGGCCCCCTCAGAAGTATGGACAGAGATCAGGAGGTATTTTCACCACTAATATTTCTGATGCTGCCGAAAAGGGGACTCAAGAAATCCCTGTCAAAAAGACTGTTAATGATACATGTGCATTTAAAAAGCATTGTGTATTCTGCAATGGTCAGCATATTCTTGCTGAATGTAGTAAAATCAAAGAACTGCAACATAAAGAAAGAATTGACTTTTTAAAATCTAAAGGTTTATGTTTTCGCTGTCTCAAACAGGATCGCCTAGGTAAGAAATGTAAAGAAAGAATGAAATGTCAGACATGTTCCTTTCAGCATCCAGATATCCTGCACATTAAAAAAGACAGTGGAGCAACACCAACTGAAAAGGAAACGGAGACTGGAACTTGTGCCTTTACGGGGGCCGGAGAAGAATGCGCGCTGCAAGTAGTTCTTGTTAAGGTAAAATCTAAAAAAAGTGAAAGGTATGTAGAAATATATGCCTTTACAGACCTCGGCAGTACAGTAACAATTTGCACTGAAAGGCTCCAGAGACAATTGAGCCTTCAAGGGAGAAGGACGCAAGTATTCCTTAAAACTATGAGTAATTATGATGACGATTCAAAGATGCTAACCCAATGTTCTGTTTTATCAGATTTACAAGTCTGTGATCTCAATGATGTTAAATATATTGATTTGCCAAAGGTCTTCACACAGGTCTCCATTCCAGTGAACAGAGAAAGTATTCCACTACAAGAAGATATCAATAAGTGGGCATATCTTAAAGAGGTACGTCTATCTCATATTGACTCTGAAGTTGATCTTTTAATAGGAATCAACTACCCAGAAATCTTCAGGCAGTCACGAATCATACCTAGCCAAGGGGGTGGACCTCACGCCATGAAGACTACACTTGGATGGGTAGTTGGTGAACCATACAAAGAGATAGATGACCTCACAAAAAAAAATGGTATGATGCCTAAACAACTAATCAGTCATGTGTCAATAACAGAGATTGAAGATATGTTGCTGCAACAGTACAATACAGATTTTCCAGAGCGCAGCTGTGAAGAAAAAGAGGAAATGTCACAGGAGGACATCAAGTTCATGCACATAGCTTCAGAATCTGTGAGACTGGTAGGTGGCCACCATTGTTTAAATTTGCCTTTGAAGGATGAAACACTTAAAATGCTGAATAACTGCTGTATTGCTGAAAAGCGTGCTATTGGACTCAAAAGAAAATTGAACACAAATTCAGGTTTCCACGAAGACTATAAAGCCTTCATGAAAGACATTATAGGCAATGGTTATACTGTTAAGGTACCCAAAGAAAGCCTGAATTGCAACGAAGGCAGAGTGTGGTACATCCCACATCATGGTGTGTATCATCCAAAGAAAAAAAAGATTCGAGTGGTCTTTGACTGCACTGCCACCTCCCGGGGAATTTCACTTAATGAGCAATTACTGAAAGGCCCTGACCTAACTAACACACTCATTGGCGTCCTTACAAGATTCAGAAAGGAGCCAGTAGCCTTAATGGCAGACATTAAGTCAGTGTTCTACCAAGTTAAGATACCAGACAAAGACACAGATCTTTTACGTTTTCTATGGTGGCCTGAAGGTAATCTAAGTAAAGACCTTGAAGAATTCAAAACAACAGTACATCTTTTTGGTGCTACTTCTTTACCCAGTTGTGCTTCTTATGCTTTGCATAGAACAGCCGAAGATGCCAGAGATACATTTTATGAAGAAGCTGTTAACACCGTTCTCAACAACTTCTACGTGGATGACTGTTTATGGTCAGTGACAACAGAAGAACAAGCAATAAAGCTGGCAAAGGACCTCCAAGCTCTATGCCTCAAAGGGGGATTCCATTTGACTAAGTGGGTGAGTAACAACATAGCAGTTTTATTGTCCATACCAGAAGAAGACAGAGCTCATGAACAAAAGGACTTAGATTTGAGCCATAGTCTCCTTCCCACAGAGCGTGCCCTGGGCATCCAGTGGTGCACAGAAACGGACAGTTTCAAATTTCAGATTAAGCTGCGAAACAAGCCCGCTACAAGGCGTGGTATTCTGTCTGTTGTTAGCTCATTTTATGATCCACTTGGTTTTCTAGCACCTGCCTTACTGCCAGCAAAGCTTATTCTAAGAGAATTATGCAAAGAGAAATTTGGGTGGAATGAGGAAGTAGAAGTCAAACACATTCAGAAATGGTAAAAATGGATGGATGATTTGAAGTTACTTACAGACTATAAAGTAACCAAATGCTTCAAGCCTACCAGGTTTGGAACCATATAGCACAAATGCACCATTTTACAGATGCTAGTGAAGATGGATATGGCACTGTCACTTATCTTGTCTTAACCAATGAAGAAGGCAAAAGGCATTGTTCATTCTTGATGGGCAAGTCAAAAGTTGCACCATTGAAGCAGGTCACGATTCCAAGAATGGAGCTGACAGCAGCCATTGTGGCAGTATAAATGGACAAAATGCTTAAAGGTGAGCTTCAAATGCCCTTACAAGAATCTACATTTTGGACTGACAGCACCATGGTGCTAAAATACATTCCAAATGAAAGCACTCGATTCAAGACTTTTGTTGCCCACAGAATCTCCGTGATCAGAGATCATTCACAACCTTCACAGTGGAGGTATGTCACATCTACCCTTAACCCGGCTGATCAAGCATCTAGAGGACTAAGCATAGAAAACTTTCTCAAAAGCACCACATGGTCCAAGTTTCTTATTGAAGTCAGAACGTTAGTGGCCAAAAAGACCAGATCAACTGAATGATTCAATTTTTGAAGATGATCCAGAAGTTAAAACTTGCAGTTAACATGACAAAAATAAAAGAGGTAACCGAGCCCACCGACAAACTAATCACTTACTTTTCAGATTGGTATCGTTTGAAGAAAGCAGTGGCTTGGTTCCTCAAGTTTAAAGACATACTGTTGCACTTAAGAAATGAAAGAAAAACATTCTAACTAGAAGTCAGTCAGACTAAAGGTAATCCAGAAGAACAAAAATCACTCATTGCAAAGCACATGAAAAGGTACAAACTGACTTTAAAACCAAGTCCAATCTCTGTAGATGACTTAGTTAAAGCTGAAACAGAGCTTATCCGCCTAAATCAACAGCAAGAATTTCCAGAAGAATTAAATGCTCTAAAGAAAAAGACGTGTTAAAAAGAACAGTCAAATCTATAAACTTGACCTGATCATACAAGATGGAATACTGAGAGTTGGAGGAAGACTCTGCAAAGCTGCAATGCCCGAAGAAGCTAAACATCCTGCAATTCTACACAAGGATTCACATGTTGCTTCTCTCATATTGCAGCACATTCATAAACGAATCGGACATTGTGGGCACAACTACGTGCTCACACAGTTGTGCCAGAAATACTGGATACCTCAAGCGAATTCAGCTATCAGAAAAATAATTTCAAAGTGCACAACGTGCAGAAGATACAATGTGAAAGTAGGTGAGCAAAAAATGGCAAATTTGCCAGAAGATCGCCTAGCACCAAACCAACCACCATTCACAAATGTTGGAGTAGATTATTTTGGCCCCTTTCTAGTCAAAAGAGGAAGAAGTCTAGTCAAGAGGTATGGAGTAATCTTCACATATTTAACAACCAGAGCTGCGCACATAGAGATCGCACATAGCTTAGACACTGATTCTTGTATCCAAGCCATACTCCGATTTACGGATAGAAGAGGACAAGTTAAAATCATGCTCTCAGACAATGGAACAAATTTTGTTGGAGCAGAAAGAGCTACGAGAAGCTATTAAAAAATTGGAACACAAAAAAATCAGCGACACTATGATGGAAGAACAAATCAAATGGATTTTCAATCCACCATCAGCCTCTCATCAAGGTGGAATGTAAGAAAGACAAATCCGAAGCATAAGAAAGATCTTTAATTCAACACTAAACCAACAAACACTCAACGATGAAAACCAATGATGTGCAGAGTGGAATCAATACTCAATAACAGACCCCTTACAAAGACATCAGATGACCCAAAAGATTTGGAACCACTCACACCCAATCACTTGTTATTATTGAAGACAAAACCTGAAATACAACCTGAACTCATTTCAGAAAATGAACCACACCCAAGAAGATGCTGGAAACAAATTCAATACACGGTTGATTTGTTTTGGAAAAGATGGACAAAAGAGTATTTGCCAATACTTCAAGAATGTCAAAAATGGCTTGCACCAAGAAGAAATTTTGAACCAGGAGACGTTGTTCTAATTGTAGACAAAGCTACACCTCGCAGTTCCTGGGTAATGGGTCAGGTCATCAAGACAATGCCAGATGCTAAAGGTGCAGTCAGAAGAGTTTGTGTGCAGACCAAAACCAGCACACTGGACAGACCCGTGAATCAACTGTGCCTGCTTCAAGAAACAGCCAATGTTTGAAATATGAAATTTTTAAAATGTTTGTTTACAGTGTTATTGCTAGTGATTTGAAAAGAATAGTTAATATAAAAGTAATTGGCTAATATTGAAGTAAAGTAAAGTAATTGTCTCCGCTCCTGCATAGCCAATTAGTGGCCGGAAATGTAAGAGCCAATCTTAGAAAGTTAAAGTTTTGAGTTAAACTTATATTAATGTTTGCTTAATTTGAATAAAACATAAATTTCTTTCATAGTCATAACTTATGGTATAGTCATTTCCCCCTATAAGTTAGCAAGAGATAGAACCTTCTTACTGTAACTGAGAAATAGTGTGATAATAAGCTCAGTTGTGGTAAGATTAAGTCCCAGTAAAGAGGGACTTGAAAGACCCATTTTCAAGTTAGAAATGGGATAAGCATACAGTTTTCTGAACATTTAGAAATGGTTCTGAAAAGTTTAGGAATGGTTCTGAAACGTTTTGAAATGATAACGATTGAAATGTAATAAGATTTAAGCTTTGAACTGAACTTTTCTTAACATTAATTTTTCCCTTTTTGTTATTTTAATTTTCTTCTTTGTGTGAACTGTTTTACTTTGAAACTTAATTAAACTTTTAAAAACAAAGATACAGTGAAAGCTCAAGATACAAACAGCTCTGTATACGAGAAATTCAAGATACAAGGAAAGTATGAGTGAAAAATTCGGATCTAAATACGAGCATTGGCTCGCGTAACGAGCCACGAGCCAGGCTGTGGGTATGCATGATGCGTTTCCCAATCCGCCTCGACTTGGGGATTCACCCAAACTGACGCTGCCAGCCCGTCAGCTCACTCAGTGTTCCTTGTTCTCCCGTAGCGTGAGGATCTACGCGTTTATGCGCTTGTGATTTCATTGTTTCGCTGTAGCAGTTCGCCGTATAAGCGTATCCAAAAATATTGCGGACATGCAGACGGAGAATAGGAGACGATTGCCCTCAAGAGGAGAGAGAGAGAGAGAGAGAG
>JANRMT010062814.1:134115565-134131280 GCA_026402145.1 Polypterus bichir lapradei
CAAGGTCACTTCGTTGTAATGAAAGTATCTGCTGCTGAATGTACTTCGTAGTAACAAGATTTCTGTGGACTCGTGTCATATGGGGAAACTGTCAGAAACACAAAAATACTTTGTTGTAATACTCTCTCACCGCGGTCTCTCTCCTCTTTCTACGCCGCTGCAAAGCCCCGCCTTCCTAGCGTTCTGAAAAGTGTCCTCAGTGAAGGGGTCAGCCTTTTTGCTGTAGCCCTTCACTGAGTGAGTCTCCGTTGCTGGCAGTGACTTGCAGCCTAGCACTTCAGTTGCGACTTCGCGGCTGTAACTATACTAGCAGATGACGTTTCCGGTACCGTAATGCCATGGGAAAACGTGCTTTTGTCAGAAGGCAGAAGTAAGAAAAGTCAGTAAGTAACGCCGAAGATGCAGAATGATTCAATCACAAACGATAGTAATCATTTTGTACAAGTTTAGTGCTAACTAGGATCTATCATACAGGCTGCACAGATTTCTGTTGCGGGCCGCGTGTTTGTCATGCCTGCACTACAGGACTGATGATTAGGCTTATTTTGGACACGTTAGGCAAATCAGGAAGGAAAATGTTTTAGTGAATAGTTACATAATATCTATTATATGTGTTAGCACAATGATTAAAATTTTTCTAAAACTGTGTGGGTTATTCTT
Organism: Polypterus bichir lapradei; assembly: GCA_026402145.1. Classification (NCBI taxonomy): domain Eukaryota; kingdom Metazoa; phylum Chordata; class Cladistia; order Polypteriformes; family Polypteridae; genus Polypterus; species Polypterus bichir. Next base: position 134,116,226 of record JANRMT010062814.1, read on the forward strand.
TCTTTTAGGTAGTCCAGGTTACATATGGCAACTATCATTGAAAACTGCTTTTACCCTCTGTTTGTAAAAAATCGCCCTTTGTTTTAGTAGCATTCCGGGTGAAGGGGATGTAATTTTGAACTGTGATTCCAAGAGGCAAGAAGTGGCTGCATTCTTCTTGAATACGAGTCAAAGGACCAGGGTTTGTGCAGTGATCATGGTCAGGGGCAGAGTTAAGCTAGATATTATTATTCCAAAATTAAACATTTACTCACCCATTTCCATATCAAGCAAGTATCACAAATATAAGACAGTAAAAGACTACATTTACAAACACTAAGTCGGAGGAAATTAAAAAACATATTAAGACCGGATCAACAAGGGATCACCCAAGCTCACAGCACACTGCAACTGAACCTACGTGTTCTGCAGTATATTATTAGGTAAACTGTCATCTATTTAGCCTGTTCCATGGGGTTGCAAAGAGTTGGGGAAAACATTATTTAACACCTGATATTATTATGCTAATTAATATTAGCCTGCTATTGTTAGGACCTTATCTGACACTAAAAGTTGGGTTTGTGTTCCTCCTGATTCAGGAAGAACATTAAATATTGGAGTTTAGAATATTAACTAGACTGGTAGTCTTGATTGTACTGACATTTGTGCCAAAATAATTAAAGTTAATTATGAAGTAAATAATCACATGAAAAAGTGGAGTTATAAAGGAGTTATTACAATTTGAAAAACTGCAATGATGTATAAAAAACATTGATAGGTGAATAAACAAGAATGAAAAGAAACCTTTTGAAATAAATAATACACTTTTTTACATGTGCAGTGGAATAGTCTGAATATGTCTTAAAGAGTTAATTTTTAAATAAAACTTGCAAAAGGCAAATTAAAAATATTTAATGTTAAAACTGAATAAAACACAGAAGTAACATTTTATGATATCAATTAGTGTTAAGTATTATCAAGCACTGGGTTCTATTTATAAGGTTTATTTAATTTAGTTATAAACAAAATTATTGGCTGCATTTTTCTTTGAAATTAACAATAGTCTGATACAGCTTTAACAATTAGAATGCAAGACAAACCTATACACTTAATAACAAATGTTGCCATTTCAATAGGGCTATCTTGGATCTCTGTTTTATTTTAACCTTTTGTCAAGAAACCCTTGGACCAGGGAAATATACCATATATATTGAAAATGAACAGTGTTGACATGCTAACTAAATAGATATAAGATAAGATATTTTAGAATATGGACCTGTACGCTACCCACATGAGTCTGACAAACTAAATGGTCTCCACTTAATTGTCAAACTTCCTATGGGTACTATGAATATTGTAATGGAGAGTGCAAAAGATTCTATAATATTTATTTTTTAAAGGTCAATATGACGGAGATATAGCGCATGTGTCCACAGTGTTAACCAGTCATAGTACATTATGTTCAAAAAGTCACCTATTGTTTTTCAGAAGAGATCGGACAAGTGTGGCGTGTGTTCTGTATTCTCTTTTCTGTATTAACTATTCATAATTACCGTACTCCTGAGACCTTAGTCTTTTTTATGCAGAAGTACATTTCACAGACCTGAATAAGATATATCAAACAAAATAGTCTTGACACAAAGGAGGGCCAATCAGGTGGGTGGGATGGGAGTCTCTTTTCAAAGTGTCTTTTCCCCCAAAGCTGCCAGGATAGAATCTTTTGCACTCTCCATTACAATATACCTAGTACCCGCAGAAAGTTTGACAATTAAGTGGAGACCATTTAGTTTGTCAGACTTGTGGGTAAGCGCATAGGTCCATATTCTAAAATATCTTATCTTATATCTGTTTAGTTAGCATGTTGGCACTGTTCATTTTCAATATATGTGGTTTATTTCCCTGGTCCTTTCTTGTCAAAAGGTTAAAATAAAACAGAGATGCAAGATAGCCCTATTGAAACAGCAACATTTGTTATTAAGTGTATAGGTTTGTCTTGTATTCTAATTCTTAAAGCTGTTTCAAACTTGTTAATTTCAAAGCAAAATGCAGCCAATAATTTTGTTTATAAGTAAATTAAATAAATAAACCTTATAAATAGAACCCAGTGCTTGATAATACTTAACACTAATTGATATCATTAAATGTTACTTTTGTGTTTTATTCAGTTTTAATGCTTAATATTTTTAATTTGCCTTTTGCAAGTTTTATTTAAAAATTAACACTTTAAGACATATTCAGACTATTCCAGATTGCACATGTCAAAAAAGCTTATTATTTATTTCAAAAGATTTCTTTTCATGCTGGTTTTGTCACCTATCAATGTTTTTTATACATCATTTCAGTTTTTCAAATTGTAATAACTGCTTTATAACTCCACTTTTTCATGTGATGATTTACTTCATAATTAACTTTATTTATTTAATTATTTTTGCACAAATGTCATTACAATCAAGACTACCAGTCTAGTTAATATTCTAAACTCCAATATTTAATGTTCTTCCTGAATCAGGAGGAACACAGCCCAACTTTTAGTGTCAGATAAGGTCCTAACAATAGCAGGCTAATGTTAATTAGCATAATACTATCAGGTGTTAAATAATGTTTTCCCCAACTCTTTGCAACCCCATGGAACAGGCTAAATAGATGACAGTTTACCTAATAATATACTGCAGAACACGTAGGTTCAGTTGCAGTGTGCTGTGAGCTTGGGTGATCCCTTGTTGATCTGGTCTTAATATGGTTTTTAATTTCCTCTGACACTTAGTGTCTGTAAATGTAGTTTTTTACTGTCTTATATTTGTGATAAAAAAGGGTGACAGGGCAGAACCAAGCAACTATATGCCAGTAAGCATAAAATGCATCACAGGAAAATTAATGGAAGGAATTATTAAGGATAAGAGCAACACCTGGCAAGGACAGCAGTTATTCTGAACAGTCAGCTTGGGTTCAGAAGAGGGAGGTTATGATATTATTTATCTTGACTTTCAGAAAGCATTTGATAAGTTCCCACATGAGAGGTTAGGCATCAAACTAAAAGAAGTGGGAGTTCAGGGTGATGTTTTTAGGTGGGTACAAAATTGGCTCAGATATAGGAAGCAGAGGGTGAAGGTGCTAGGAACCTCATCAGAATTGGCTGATGTTAAAAGTGGTGTTCCTCAGGGGTTAGTGCTAGGGCCGCTGCTATTTTTAATATATATAAATGACTTAGATAGGAATATAAGTAATAAGCTGGTTAAGTTTGCAGATGATACCAAGATAGGTGGATTAGCAGATAATTTGGAATCTATTATATCATTACAGAAGGACTTGGATAGAATACAGGCTTGGGTAGATTTCTGGCAGATGAAATTTAATGTCAGTAAATGTAAAGTATTACACATAGGAAGTAAAAATGTTAGGTTTGAATACACAATGGACGGTCGGAAAATCGACAGTACACCGTATGAGAAGTATTTAGGAGTCATAGTGAACACTGAGCTATCGATTTACCAACAGTGTAATGAAGCCATTAAGAGGGCAAACAGAATGTAAGGTTATATAGCTTGTTGTGTGGAGTACAAGTCCAAGGTGGTTATGCTCAACCTTTATAATGCACTGGTGAGGCCTCATCTGGAGTACTGTGTGAAGTTTTGGTCTCCAGGCTACAAAAAGGACATAGCAGCAATAGAAAAGGTCCAGAAAAAAGCGACTAGGCTGATTCCAGGGCTACAGGAGTTGAATTATAAGGAAAGATTAAAAGAGCTGAGCCTATACAGTTTAAGTAAAAGAAGATTAAGAAGTGACATGATTGAAGTATTTAAAATTATGAAGGGAATTGGTACAGTGGATTGAGAGTGTTATTTTAAAATGTGTTCAAGAACACATGGACACAGTTGGAAACTGGTTAAGGGTAAATTTCACACAAACATTAGGAAGTTTTTCTTTACACAAAGAACGATAAGACACTTATAATAAGCTACCAAGTAGTGGGTAGACAGAAAGACTTTAGGGACTTTTAAAACTTAACTTGATATTTTTTTGTAGAAATAAGTGCATAGGACTGGCAAGCTTTGTTGGGCTGATTGGCCTGTTCTCGTCTAGATTGTTCTAATGTTCAAATGAAAAGAGCTGATGTTACTCCCAGTGGTATCATATATCATCCTGCATGGACAGGAACTAGATATGATATGATCTCCAGCAAATGCCCATTGTATAGATTAAAAAAAACAGCAGAGCCTAACATGTAGTACCTGTCCAAAACCCATAGATCCTGAGGATGAATTTATTGCCTGCTTAACAGTGGTCAAACACCTGTAGACTCTCCAACAGGTAAGCAACCCATAAGAGATAAAGAAAAAAGCTGAGGGTTATCCTGAGGACAGGTTGGAGTCTGTCCCAGCAAGTATTGGGCACAATGCAAGAACAGTCCCTGGACAGGGCTTTAGTCCATTTCAGGGTGAACACGCGCAAACATATAGACACATCAGTTGCCAAATTACTAACACAAATTCACATAACCTGATTGTCTTAGACTGTGGGGGGAAATGCACACTAACATGGGAAGCATATGTAAATTCTACACAGGGAGCACCAGTCTCCTTGTTGCAAGGCAAAAGCACTACCACTCTGACACCACATCATCCACTCTGCAACACAGTCAAACAAAATGCAGTTGAACTGTGTGTAGGTCCAAATACTGATTTTGGAATAGACAGAGAATAGAGGAAATCCTTAAAGCTAAGGACTAATCCATGAAATTAGACAACATTCACTGAAATAAATGCAAGAAAGAAATCTAAGTAGATACAACTGAATAACAACAGGAAAGAGAAAAAAAAAAAGAAAAGAAAAGAAGAGCAGCAACAAGCAACAGCCAGGTTTGCAGAGCATATTCTCAGGGCAAGCTCATGCTCACTCTGAGCAATTTCATTTAATTCTCATATCTTCATAATGAACAGATGCAAACAATATTAAAATGTCTTACTCATGTGGCATAATTCATATGTCATTTATGCAGTTGTTTGCTAACAATATTTATTTTGTGCTAAAATGCTATTAAATATTTCTGTAAAATTTAAGCAGTGCACAAACTGGAAGTGGGTTCAAACAAGATAGAGTTTTTGAACTGAAGGTCAAGCTCTTCCCGTCATTAACTGGTCAGGAAATCTGTCTTTAGCTCAAAGGCCTGATCCCTTCTGAACATGTAAAGTAACAGATAAAAAAGGGATAAACGGATTTAAAATTTTTTTTAGTATTCTTTAACATACTAAGGGGCTCTGCCCCCTGCTCCCCAACCCCTGTGTCTGGTTAATCGAATATACAATTTTAAAAACTTTGTTTTTTCTTTGGAATTGTTTCAATTTCATTATTTGCACTTTTACTATAAAGCTTCATTAAAAACAATATTTGGAATTACCCTTTATTCAAGATCACATTGAATTTTGATTCTGTTTTTGGAGACACATTGTGACAACGTATAACTGCCTGTGAGTGAAAATTGTTTCTGTTTCTCTAATAAATAATCTGACTTTTTCTAATGTTTGTCCCTGTGATTTGTTAATTGTCATAGCAAAAACTATTCTCACGGGAAACTGTAAACATTTTAATACGAATGACATATCTAGATCTCCTTTGGTGTTGTGACAGATAGTGGGTGCTGTCGTTCCCTTGAACCCTCAGACCAGACGCCAGACACCAGATAAAAGTCCAAATTTATCTATACTAATAAAAGGCAAAGCCCTCACTGACTCACTCACTCACTCACTCACTCACTGACTGACTGACCGACTGACTCATCACTAATTCTCCAACTTCCCGTGTAGGTAGAAGGCTGAAATTTGGCAGGCTCATTCCTTACAGCTTCCTTACAAAAGTTGGGCAGGTTTCATTTCGAAATTCTACGCGTAATGGTCATAACTGGAAGGTATTTTTCTCCATTTACTGTAATGGAGTTGAGCTTGACCGCCGTGGGGGCGGAGTTTCGTGTGACATCATCATGCCGCCCACGTAATCACGTGAACTGACTGTCAACGCACTATGTAGAAAACCAGGAAGAGCTCCAAAATACGCTGAAGAAAACATGCATTATATAATTGAGAAGGCAGCGAAACAATAAGAAGCGAGCGAGTGACATATACTACCATATTCATCATTGCAGCTACTTCGGAAACAAAGCAAGGTATAAACTTAAACTTTAAATTAACTTAATAGACAGGCTGCCGCTGGCGTTTTTCATGCCCACGGGTAATGCAGGATACAAGTTTAATGAGAGGACGCAGGATATAAACGTGAGTTTTGATCACTTTGTAACTAAGTTAAAATTGCAGGTGAAGGGGTGTGCTTATGCAAATTCCGAGAGACTGTGTTTGTGGGGGATTGACAGTTAAGGCGGGTGGGGGAGTCACGTCATCATCTCCCCTCCCATTTACCTCATTTCGCTCTGAGCTGAGCTCCGCGGCTAACGCCGTCTTCCGAAGCAAATTCGTCACACTGCCACCAAATACAGAGAAATCCACAAGTTAATACACACGCTGTCTCTAGACTTTCTCCACACTGAATCCTCCAGGCACTACTTACAAAAGGTTATATTGACAATCGTGTTACGTTATTTTTAAAATGTTTAATTTTCTTAGCACAAGCACAGCTGAGAAGCTTCGATGCATGTGCTCCATAACGCGTTAAAAAATAATGCATTTAATCACACTTTGCATTACAATCAAAGGGGAACTTTTGTCAATGCATGATTTCCTGGTACACCGATTACATTGATCAGCGCATCCCAATTCATTTTAGCCTCGCACCACCTTGGTTTGAGAAGAAGTATGAAAAAATATGAGGTTAACACACAAAAACAGATCACCAATTCAAGCTTTATGAATAATCGATTCGCCATCAATAATTGTTTTGGTAAAGCCATACTCAGTGTAATCCTCCTTCCATTTTATAATTTTTCCGCCACTAGCCATGACTAAATGAACGGTAAAAAAGTAAGAGCGAAGCGAGGGTGACTTATTTAGGCAGGCATATATATGACAGCAACACTCATGACAATCATGTTATGTTATTATTAAAATGTTTCCTTTTCTTTTTCATTACTTATTTAACCCACTACTGTTTCGCTGCGAGGCGCGGGTATTTTGTATATGAATGACCTCCAAAGAGCGTGGAGACTTTTGATCATGTGAACGTGTCTGCAAAAACTGGCGTCTCCTGCCCAGAAAAAGTGGAGCAGCCGGCGCGCGCACATAGCTGTGCCGGCCTTTCAGACGCTGACTGCGCTTCTGCGGCAAAATAATATTAAGGCGCTTCGCACTTTATTTTGCACGTATACGATTATGAGGTCGTCAGCTCGGATTATGAAGACACGCACAAGAGTGAAGGACTGACAGTGCCATCACAGCCGATTAATAGCTGGTACGTCTCACCAGTCTGCACAAGACCCACCGCGACTGTCCCCAAAAGGCGCTCATATCGTCAGCGAACACATCTCTCTATACTATATAAAAGAAAAAGGCAACTTTCCTTTCTTTACACCTTTTTTCCTTTTATCCCAAACCAAAGTCTTTCTCTCTTAACACTGCAGAGGACACAAAACTAATTTTCTTTAATTGCTGGTAAGGCACATTACCAGAGGCAGAAATTTGGACTTTCACATAGAAAATGTAATTTCTATACCACAACCGTCGTGTAGCGCCTTTCAAAAGGGATCTACTACCGAGAGATGATCCATATACATTTTAGCTGCTGTTAGTACTACTTACCTGTTCTGTTATACCGTCTTTAAAATGTAGTTTACCCTCAACCACTCCAGTAGTGCTCAATGTACCATTACTTCTTAAAACGTTAATGTTTTACTGTTTAATAACTTATAGACTACATTTTATTATTTTTCCCTTGCACTCAGTGATCAAAGCTATACACACACATATAGACACATACATATATATATATATATATATACACATATATTTATATATACCTGTGTGTATGTTTGTATGTATGTGTATACACACACACACACACACACACACACATACATACACACACACAAATTATATATATGTGTGTGTCTGTGTATGTATGTATGTATATGTGTGTGTATATATGATGTAGATAGGTATGCATATCTACTTCTCCGCTGCAAAGCGCAGGTATTCTGCTAGTTTTTGAATAAAAACACACTTGTTCTGTTATATTTGTACCTTTTGTGAAAGTGTTTCTTTGACATTTGGGCCTTAGGCTTCACACATTATATACACTTCATGTATATATTTTGTCAATTATTACTAAAACATGAAAAACGTTTCTGTTTTAACGGTGTTTATATAGATCGTTGTAGACACGGAACACCTATGAAATGCAAGTGTTCCAAATAACAATATAGTGTTTATAAAAGGTGTCATTTTGCTTGACTTCTCACTCTATACAACTCTAAGCAACTGACACGCAAGTAAACAGACTTGAGCTGAGAAAACTGTGTGGGGTGGGGGATGTAATAGCAGGCTGCTTGCTGTTTGCTGCTTATCCACACATTTACAGGACAATTAAGACACTGATGGAGAGGTGTGAAGCGGTTTAAGGTGGGACGGATCTACGAGTTTTTTTGTAGGCTCTGGTAATTCTAGTGGTAAAGGCATGTAGCACACACAGATCCTGTAAAAGACCTGCGAGACGCAAACAACATCAAATAAGAACATGGCCAGCAAAACACTCAGTCGTGTAAAGGCACGTAGCACACGCAGATCCTGTGCTCTCAGCACATATAAAGCATATAAGGACAATACGTTCTAGATGAAATGTCAATGACTAAGCAAAGAAGAAAGAGCAGCGCGGAGGAAAGAGAACCAAAAGTGTTGGAGAGAAAAAAAGGCAGATAAGAGATTATGAAAGCAGTGGAATTCAAAAGGCTCAAACAAACGATGGCGTGATACACATGCAGAGAAAGGTACAGAATATGAAAGCAATAAAATTCAAAAGTATTGTAGCGACCCAGCCAGGTTGAAGCCTTTTTTGTTTTAAGTGACTGTTAGGTCTGATTGAGGGAGGGCGGAGTACAGCACGGAAGACTGATAGCGGGTTATTGATTGATGCGGTAAGGTGGGGGGGCGAGACCCAGGGGATGAGGGGTTGGAGAGGGTGCTAGAAAGTTGTGTTTGGGGTTACGAAGTTGGCGATTGTTCAAGTAAAACTTTTGTGACACTTTATTACGTCAGTCGATACAGTATCAAAAAAAAGATAGTAAAGATCGCATTAGCGCAAACAAAAGGAAATGAATCATCAGGACCAGGTGTATTCAAAAAATAGCAGGACAAAGAAAAGTCAGAAATAAAAGGCAAAGTGCAGAAAACAAAATCCTTTTGCCTTTGCATCATTTATTGCACAAAATGTAGATTTACACAATAATGGACCATACGCTATTAGAATCTGTGGTCCTGCAACAGTTAAAGCAACAACAAGTTTAATTTCAAAGAAAACACATTTCGGTCAGGTGTACAGTATATTTATGATCACGGAGAAGCGATGCAAATTTTAACAGGCGACAAAAAAGGTAATGTATATATTCCGCAAATAACATTAGACACTGTTGAATATGGCCAGCAGCTTCTCCCGGCCAACACCCCCAAGCTGCCAGATGGAGCCCTCCCGGCAACATGGAGGTGCCCCGAATTCCAGCAGGGAATCATGGACAATGGAGTCTTTCTTCACAGCCCTGCTGGATAACGTGGGGACGGCCAAGGGATGCTGCAGGGAGGCCCAGGGACTTCTATTTACCTTATAGCACGGAAGTACTTCCCAGTCGAGGGGACAGAGGAAATGACGTACATCCGGGTTGAAGAAAAGGAGTTTTACCTGACCCGGAAGTGTTAATATAGTCACATGGACTGGAGGGACAGAAACACTTCCAGGTCAAGAAGTATAAAAGGACTGCGGGAGATCCCAGCAGTGGGCCAAGTTGGGAGGAAGGGTGACTGAGCTGCTGGGAGAAGTGGAGGATTGTTGTGATTTGTGTTATTATTATTGTGATTTATTTAAGCAATAGTGAAGGTGCTTTGTACACTTTATTGTAAAAACTAGCAGAATACCCGCGCTTCGCAGCGGAGAAGTAGTGTGTTAAAGAAGGTATGAAAAAGAAAAGGAAAAATTTTAAAAATAACGTAACATGATTGTTAATGTAATTGTTTTATATATATATATATATATATATATATATATATATATATATATACACATATATAGCAAAATACATATCTATATACATATTTACATATACACACATATATATATATATGCATACCTATCTACATCATATATACACACGCATATACATACATACATACACAGACACACACATATATATAACTAGCAAAATACCTGCGCTTCACAGTGGCGAAGTACTGACTTAAAATTTTTATTAAGAAGAAAATTAAACCTTTTTAAACTGAGGGAAAATATACCAATAATTATTTGTTAAGGATCTCTTTGTATACCACATTTTGAGTTCGGCCCTCCGGTTGTAATATGACCAAGCTGTGCGCTGAGCTTACTCTTGAGCATGCAACGTACAGTTGGCCATGTGAACAGCAATCTTGTTTCAAATCTCACAGCTTAGATTGCTGCTTTCATAATCGGTTTGAGTTTCATGGTTTGTTTCAATTACGACAGTATTTGCAGGACTTGTTGTGTTGAAGTGACATTCGGCATCTGTCAAGCGTTATAAGCATACAACCGGTTTCATCGATAACTTCACATCCAGCATTTGAGAGTTTAAACATTCATAAACATCAAAGTGTCCACTACTGAAATCGTCACCTGTGAGTCTAAAATGTTTAAGAGGCACTGGCAGTTGTCAAAAGGTGTAAAATATTTGGCCATTTCAGTACACTTGAAAGCGACAACCGAACAATTCAGCGGTAGCCATCAACTCACATGCAGAACCATCGGTGAAGGGCTTAAGCATTTCACTCTTCTAGTGCTCCTGTGTAGTATAATTATCTCCTGTACTGTCATCAGTCCACACCTTGAACCTGTCCCAGTCATTCAATACATAAGACACAATATTCCTCCGGATATCAAGAGTGAGCCTGATATGGCCGTGCAGTATGTAACACAGAGAATGGAAAAGGTAGGTGCCATCTCCGGGCATGGAAACCACTCGGTAAGTGACAGTTCTTTGATCGATGGTGATCACCTCGATAGACATGTTAATGTGGGTACGGTTGGAATGATAAAGGAAATGGGTACCTGAACAATGTAAAGTAAGTCTAAAATACCTAAACAATAACTATAATTGTAATAAATGAACAATAAAACAGAGGAGAAGCCGTGGATTAAATAAAAAGGCTGTAGTTATCAGCAGGGAGACGTGAATCCCGTGGCGAAGCAAGGAAGGGAATGTAGAGACCGGAGCGACGGACGGCCTTATATAGGCAGGCAGCCAACAACGTGGGAGGTGTTGGGATGGGGGACCCAACGCTGCCTCACACGGTGACCGAACTGCAGGCTATGGACGTATATATGTACATAAGTAGGATTCAGTTAGCGTTGGGAACCTGCGTACCAAATTTCTTGAAGATGGGTCCATAAGTAACAAAGACCGTTGAAAAATTCAATATGGCGGCTGACAGTGGCATCATACCACCGAAATAAGTACGTACATTGGTTTTGGTTAGTGCAGGGAAGCCTCCTACCAAATTTCGAGAAGATGGGGCCATAAATAAGAAGGTTCAACATGGCGGACGTTGTTGACCGTTATGACCATTACGCGTAGAATTTCGAAATGAAACCTGCTTAACTTTTGTAAGTAAGCTGTAAGGAATGAGCCTGCCAAATTTCAGCCTTGTACTTACACGGGAAGTTGGAGAATTAGTGATGTTGGAAAGTTCAATATGGCAGCTGACAGTGGCGTCATACCACCGAAATAAGTACGTACATTGGTTTCGGTTAGCTCAGGGAAGCCACCTACCAAATTTCGTGAAGATGGGGCCGTAAATAAGAAAGTTCAACATGGCGGACGTTGTTGACCGTTATGACCGTTACGCGTAGAATTTCGAAATGAAACCTGCTTAACTGTTGTAAGTAAGCTGTAAGGAATGAGCCTGCCAAATTTCAGCCTTCTACATACACGGGAAGTTGGAGAATTAGTGACGTTGGAAAGTTCAATATGGCGGCCGACAGTGGTGTCATACCAATGAAATAAGTACGGACATTGGTTTCCGTTAAAAGTTCAATATGGCGGCCGACAGTGGCATCATACCACCGAAATAAGTGCCAAATTTCAGCCTTCTACCTACACGGGAAGTTGGAGAATTAGTGACGTTGGAAAGTTCAATATGGCGGTTGACAGTGGTGTCATGCCACCGAAATAAGTATGTACATTGGTTTCGGTTAGCGCAGGGAAGCCGCCTACCAAATTTCATGAAGATGGGGCCATGAATAAGAAAGTTCAATATGGCAGACGTTGTTGACTGTTATGACCGTTACGCGTAGAATTTCAAAATGAAACCTGCTTAACTTTTGTAAGTAAGCTGTAAGGAATGGGCCTGCCAAATTTCAGCCTTCTATCTACACGGGAAGTTGGAAAATTAGTGATGTTTGGAAAATTCAATATGGTGGCCGACAGTGGCATCATACCACCGAAATAAGTACGTACATCGGTTTTGGTTAGCGCAGGGAAGCCACCTACCAAATTTTGTGAAGATGGGGTCAGCCTTCTACCTACACAGGAAGTTTGAAAATTGGTGACGTTGGAAAGTTCAATATGGCGGCCGACAGTGGCGTCATACCATCGAAATAAGTAAGTACATCGGTTTCGGTTAGCACAGGGTAGCCGCCTACCAAATTTCGTGAAGATGGGGCCATAAATAAGAAAGTTCAACATGGTGGACGTTGTCGACCGTTATCGACCGTTATGACCGTTTTCGAAATGAAACTTGCTTAACTTTTGTAAGTAAGCTGTAAGGAATAAGCCTGCCAAATTTCAGCTTTCTACCTACATGGGAAGTTGGAGAATTAGTGATCAGTCAGTCAGTCAGTGAGGGTTTTGCCTTTTATTATTATAGATTTGTGTGTGTGTATGTATGTATGTATGTATGTGTGTGTGTGTGTATACACATACATACAAACATACACACAGGTATATATAAATATATGTGTATATATATATGTATGTGTCTATATGTGTGTGTATAGCTTTGATCACTGAGTGCAAGGGAAAAATAATAAAATGTAGTCTATAAGTTATTAAACAGTAAAACATTAACGTTTTAAGAAGTAAAGGTACATTGAGCACTACTGGAGTGGTTGCGGGTAAACTACATTTTAAAGACGGTATAACAGAACAGGTAAGTAGTACTAACAGCAGCTAAAATGTATATGGATCATCTCTCGGTAGTAGATCCCTTTTGAAAGGCGCTACACGACGGTTGTGGTATAGAAATTACATTTTCTATGTGAAAGTCCAAATTTCTGCCTCTGGTAATGTGCCTTACCAGCAATTAAAGAAAATTAGTTTTGTGTCCTCTGCAGTGTTAAGAGAGAAAGACTTTGGTTTGGGATAAAAGGAAAAAAGGTGTAAAGAAAGGAAAGTTGCCTTTTTCTTTTATATAGTATAGACAGATGTGTTCGGTGACGATATGAGCGCCTTTTGGGGACAGTCGCGGTGGGTCTTGTGCAGACTGGTGAGACGTCCCAGCTATTAATCGGCTGTGATGGCACTGTCAGTCCTTCAATCCTGTGCGTGTCTTTATAATCCGAGCTGACGACCTCATAATCGTATACGTGCAAAATAAAGTGCGAAGCGCCTTAATATTATTTTGCCGCGGTGTAGAAAAGGGGTCCCGTGTTTGCACTTGTCTGGGCTATAGCTCAGGGGGAGGATGAAAAAAATTAAAAGTGCTCACTTTTAAGGCAGAAGCGCAGTCAGCGTCTCAAAGGCCGGCACAGCTATGCGCGCGCGCCGGCTGCTCGACTTTTGCTGGGCAGGAGACGCCAGTTTTTGCAGACACGTTCACATGATCAAAAGTCTCCGCGCTCTTTGGAGGTCATTCATATACAAAATACCCGCGCCTCGCAGCGGAGAAGTAATGGGTTAAAGAAGTAATGAAAAAGAAAAGGAAACATTTTAATAATAACGTAACATGATTGTCATGAGTGTTGCTGTCATATATATGCCTGCCTAAATAAGTCACCCTCGCTTCGTTCTTACTTTTTTACCGTTCATTTAATCATGGCTAGTGGCGGAAAAATTATAAAATGGAAGGAGGATTACACTGAGTATGGCTTTACCAAAACAATTATTGATGGCGAATCGATTATTCATAAAGCTTGAATTGGTGATCTGTTTTTGTGTGTTAACCTCATATTTTTTCATACTTCTTCTCAAACCAAGGTGGTGCGAGGCTAAAATGAATTGGGATGCGCTGATCAATGTTATCGGTGTACCAGGAAATCATGCATTGACAAAAGTTCCCCTTTGATTGTAATGCAAAGTGTGATTAAATGCATTATTTTTTAACGCGTTATGGAGCACATGCATCGAAGCTTCTCAGCTGTGCTTGTGCTAAGAAAATTAAACATTTTAAAAATAACGTAACACGATTGTCATTGTAACCTTTTGTAAGTAGTGCCTGGAGGATTCAGTGTGGAGAAAGTCTAGAGACAGAGTGTGTATTAACTTGTGGATTTCTCTGTATTTGGTGGCAGTGTGACGAAGTTGCTTCGGAAGACGGCGTTAGCTGCGGAGCTCAGCTCAGAGCGAAATGAGGTAAATGGGAGGGGAGATGATGACGTGACTCCCCCACCCGCCTTAACTGTCAATCCCCCACAAACACAGTCTCTCGGAATTTGCATAAGCACACCCCTTCACCTGCAATTTTAACTTAGTTACAAAGTGATCAAAACTCTCGTTTATATCCTGCGTCCTCTCATTAAACTTGTATCCCGCACTACCCGTGGGCATATCGAACCTCGGACGTAGGCGATAGAGGCAAAGCCTCTACAATTGCGCCACGGTGTGTGGCTTATCTACAGTATTTGAGAGTATGTAGATCGAGGTATATATATATATATATATATATATATATATATATATATATATATA
>JANRMT010062814.1:134131380-134155188 GCA_026402145.1 Polypterus bichir lapradei
ATATATATTCGCAGAGGAGACGTAGTGTGTTAAGGAAGCTATGAAAAAGAAAAGGGAACATTTTAGAAATAACGTAACATGATTGTCAATATACAGTAATTTTTTGTGAGTGTTATTGAGTGTTGCTGTGATCAAGGATTCGATTATCATTATTTGTTTCAATCAGGGTCGTATTTGTACGATGTGTTGTGTTCAAGTTACATTCTGTGTTTGTCAGTCGTTGTAAAGATTAGATTCTGTAATTACAGCCACATTAGCTCCACAAATGAGACACACGGGTTTACCGGCAATGTCAGTAAACATATACTCAGCCTCCCATCGGTTTTTAAAGGCTCTGTTTTCAGAATCAACTTTTCTCTTCGGCATCGTGTGGGCTAGCTTCGCAATAACTTGCAGCAACGCGGTAAGTGTTCGGCAAGGCTGCTGAAGCGCTGCATTATGGGATCTGTAGTTTATTGTGTTACCAGCGCTTCATATACCCGGGCCATTAATAACAATAATACAGTATATAAAATGATCTCGCGGGCCGGATATAATTACACGCCGGGCCGGATGTGGCCCGTGGGCCTTGAGTTTGACTCATATGGACTAAATAGAACTTGAAAAGAAATATTTTTTGGAATGTGATCGCGCAAGTCAGTACATCGAGCCCGCGTGCTATTGTGGTTTTGCTTGTGTGCTTCAGTAAGTTACCGTCCCCTCGCTCTTACTTTTTTACCGTTCATCTAATGAATACACTGAGTATGGCTTTACCAAAACAATCATTGATCGCGAATAAAATATCCATTATTCATGAATCTTCAATAGGTGAATAGATGATCTGTCTTTCTGCGTTAACCGCATGTGTTTTCATACGTCTCAAACTAAGGGGATGCGAGGTTAAAATAAATCGAGAAGCGTGCGTACATACTTAGTGCATCCCCTCTCAGGAATCGAACCTCGGACGTGGGCGCTACAGGCGAATGCTTTGCTATCGCGCCACTGCGTGTGGTTTATCTATTTGAACGTAGCAGTGTAATTCGGTTTTTGTTCAGCACTCTTTGGAACTGTTACTTTTTGTCTGCGCACTGCGTCAGTTCACGTGAGCCGCTGAATATGGTTTTATATGTCAGTCGCTCGCTTCTAATTGTTTCGCTGCCTTCTTAATTATATAATGCATGTTTTCTAAAGCGCGTTTTGTAGCTCTTCCTGGCTTTCTACGTAATGCGTGATTACGTGAGAGGCGTGATGATGTCATACGAAACTCCGCCCCTCCAGCTGAACTCCATTACAGTAAATGGAGAAAAACAACTTCCAGTTATGACCATTACGCGTAGAATTTCGAAATGAAACCTGCCCAACTTTTGTAAGGAAGCTGTAAGGAATGAGCCTGCCAAATTTCAGCCTTCTACCTACACGGGAAGTTGGAGAATTAGTGATGAGTCAGTCAGTCAGTCAGTCAGTCAGTCAGTCAGTGAGTGAGTGAGGGCTTTGCCGTTTATTAGTATAGATATAACTGCAGAAAAAGAACCCACATTAGGGTGCGACATTGACACATATATGCTATGACTGCTTCAGTGGCACAATGGTATCAACTGTTGACTGGTAATCAAAACTTCACGGGTTCTCTCCCGGATGACTCCGTTTTGAGAAGTGAGCTGCTCGTATTCTTACTATTTTAGAATAAAAACATACATTTGATTCCAGTCTGTAACAGACAGTGTAATTTATGATACTTGTAAAGGTTAGCTTTGTTTTTTTTTTTGTTTTATTCAGTTTTATTCTCTCAGTCATAAAGACGCGCTATAACAGAGGTCAACTCAGATCATGCCTACTGACACTTTAGCAGGTGGGGGATGTGATAGCAGGCTGCTTGCTGTTTGCTGCTTATCCACATATTTACCGGACAAAAGACGCTGACGGAGAAGTGCGAAGCGTTTAAGGTGGGACGGATCTATGAGTTTTTTCATAGGCTTTGGTAATTCTAGTGTTACACGACTGAGTGTTTTGCTGGCCGTGCTCTTATTTGATATTATTTGCGCCTTGCGGGTCTTTAAAGTGTCTTCCGAGAAGATCACGTCTTGTCGCCCTGCTTTTTCTTTCCAGGATATTTTTTTTATAATAGAGAGATTAGGAAATCATTATACTATATAAAAAAATACATAAATACAGGGATCAGACATCTTTTGATACACTAAAATGTACTTTGGAGCTAATTTTAGAAAAAACAGATGAGCTACAACACCAATTTAGAAACTGTGTTATGGTTTATTATTGTGAATACTGGTCCTTGTAGCATTATCTTAAAGGTGATGTCTTGTTAATTAGACTGTAGGTTTTGCAGTAGTTTAAATTTTAATGAATGAGTGCATCTGTCCTCTTCAGGCCCTTTATTCAATGTGCTTTGTGGGAAAAATTAATCGTATCAGAGTCAGTCAGTCATTGTCCAACCCACTACATCCTAACACAGGGTCACGGGGGTCTGCTGAAGCCAATCCCAGCAAGAACAGGGCGCAAGGGAGGAACAAACCCGGGTAGGGCACCAGCCCACTGCAGGGCACACACACACACCAAGCACACACTAGGCACAATTTAGGATTGGCAATGCACCTAACTTGCATGTCTTTGGACTGTGGGAGTAAACCGGAGCACCTGGAGGAAATCCATGCAGACATGGGGAGAACATGCAAACTCCACGCAGGGAGGACCCAGGAAACAAACCCAGGTTTCCTTACTGCGAGGAAGCAGCACTACCACTGCGCCACCCATCGTATCAGAGTGGTATGTTTAAAGACTAGCAGATTAAAAGAGATAAGGTGAAGAAGAAGAACCTGCATTATTACTATTGAGAGTGAGGAGTGTGCATGCAATGAGGAGATGCACTATTATATTTCAGTCAAAGATCCTCCCCTGGCTGGGGCTTAATTCCTTGCTTTATGTCTGTTCTGCTCATTTTTGAGTTATTTATGTCAATGTTACTTTTGTTGATTATTTTCATTATTTCTTGCTTTTAATTGCTTGTCTAAGGGTTTGATATTTGCCTTGTGTCTTGTGTCCCAAGAGGAGGGACCACTTGCCCATCACCACCAGGGACTGCCTTCAGCCCCGTAAATGCAAGGATATCCCCCATTTCCTGGCAGTTCACTCAAATGCACTAGGATGTCAGTCAGTTTAATTGTGTTTTTGGTGTGCTTGTGCTTTGGTGTTTTTCTGGACTTTTTGAACTTCTGCTCTGTTTTTGACCATTCTCTTGATTACTGTATTGGGAATTAGTTGCTTTTGGAATTGTCTTTTTTATGCATTGTACACCTTGTGCTCTTCAGAGCTTCACATTGTAATAGAGCCTTTTGTGGAAGAAAACATATATTTCATAAATATCCTGCATTTTCCCTTATATCTAGCCAGGTTTGGTTGGTAAATCACCCCCTACTGGGCATTTTGTTAAGTGTTTTTGGAAATCTTTAGAGCTTGGTGATTCTCAGTTCACAACAATTTGCTCTTCAATTTAATCTGACAAGTGAACTCTTGTCAGTCACATTCATCAGCTCTTTGTTACTGAACATTTTCTTGGGTAGGAGGCACACCTTTAATGCCATCTATATATTGCCAGAAGTTATTTATTAACTTTTATTTCAAAAACTGATACATTTTCTACCTCAGACTCTCACAACACATTAAGAAAACCCTTGCAGTTTCCAAAATACCTTCTGTCAATCTGGACTATGAATATATCATTACTGCTACTGTTTCATTAATAACTATTAATGTTTAATTTTCTGTATGTGACATCACCACAGGGTACATGTACTGTATATTTGGATATATTTTGAGGTTTGGTATTTTTTTGTTTGATTACTTCATTAATACACTTTGTACTGTTTTAACCATTCTGTTTGTAACTGTTCACTGTTTGGATGTGTGGATTTTAAGATACTTCACTTGACTTTCCAACCCTGAAAATAAAAAATTGTTACCAGTAGGGTGTTTTCTGTGAATCTTAGCTGTACCTAGGCATACATCAACCTGGAAGGTACAAACCAGAAATGTGAGGAGATATGGGTTTCATAACAAAAAAAGATGGAGTGGACAAAACCCTGGGTCTGGTGAATGTAAATTTACTTCTATGGATTGTATATATTGCACAGGCAACAGCCTTTACATAAGTTCTGTGTTCTATTTGTTTTTCTTTGTGCTTTGAACTTATTTTATTAATTAATAGTTTTAATTAATTAAATTTAGGATTAGATTTGATCTGGTGTCTAGTTTGTCACTGATAAGTAGATTTGACATTTACCAATGAACGGCTGCTGCCATTGAAAACCCAAGCACCAGCTGGCATCAACTGCCTTTTAGATTAGCTGCAAACTTAACAGAAATCACCTGCAACACCTAGAAATGTAAGAAACTAAGAGACACTGAGAAACTTAAAGTGGGGTGTAGGCATGAAACAATACACTTTCATATTGCAATTCAGGCTTCACAATATAATTTTCCTGTGATAAATTTTTATAAAAGAAATGTCTAGCTTTATTTTTAATAGACATAAATGAAACTGCTGTAAAATAAACTGAAATCACTGCTCAAATATTGAAGATTTATCATATATCTTTCTATTATATAAAATAATCCTGAGACGAGACAAGACTTTTTGGAAGATTTTTTCAAGTCCCTTGAGTTGAGACCTTCGCCATGCGATTTTTTCAAGTCACGCCCTCCTCTCAACCATATTCAACCACGCACACATTAATCTCACCTCTCATTCGTGTGAATGCTTTTGACAGACACAGTTTCTGCTCTCTCAGCTCTTATAAATTTTAACGTTTTCCTCACTTTAAGTTCCCAATTAAAGAAGATGTATTATGTCCAAATCTTATTGAAGAATTTCATTACGAAGGGTTATCAACAGAAAAGATGAGTACATTGGCAATCCTAGCACCGAGAAATGATGAAGTCAAATTAATGCCAAAAATGACGAACGGTTACACGGCAAATTGGTTAAATGCATATCAATAGACTATGCTGAAACAGTTGGTGGTGATCGTGCGGAAGATGAAAACATCAACTTACAATATGCAGAAGAATATCTACAACCGTTAACAACATCTGGTCTTCTACCGCACAAATTACTGTACAAAGAAGGATGTATCCAAGAAAGGTAATGTAGTACATCTTCTGCAGATAACATTACACAGCAATGGAAATCTTGATATGCCATTTGTATTAAATAGCTTTTGCAAAGACAATTAACAAATCTCAGAGCCAAACATTCAAAAAAATAATTTCACTTAATAGAGAGAAAGAAATGAAATTCAATTATGGGAAGTTATATGTTGCGTTGTCATGATGAAAGTCCAAACACAGAATCAAAATTCAATGCAATATTGACAAAAAGTGTATTCAAAAAATTGTTTTTACTTAAGTTTTACAGTAAAAGTATAACTTTAAAAAATATTTTCGTGTTAATTTCAAAGTCAAACAGAACGAAATTGTATTACACAATAAATAATTTTAACACAACATGAAACATAATTTACTTTCAAATTATTACGTATTATTTTTTAAAATGGTTAATTACTCGATGTAATGTAAAATAGTTATATTTTGCATATGTAACAATTCCCATGAAAATAAAAATCTATTTAAATTGTAGAACGGCAGCCCCATATGCGAGTGACAGAACTGCAAAGAGACTAGCACGTAGCGCAGGCATGGGGGTTGGCGAGTGATGCGAGCAGAGGGCAATACCCCCTAGTTTACAATAAAATAATCATATTTGCACTGTAGAAACTTAAGGCACGTTGCATACTGTTTAGCACGTGCAGATAAGAATTTCACTCTGTTCTATACATGTGACAATAATAATCCTATAAAGCTATTGCAGTGCCAAACCATCCAAATTTAAATGTACATTTTATTTTTCTGAGGTAACATCAAACAGTTAAAACTACGACTAATTAAATTCTTGCAGTCCAAATTCATCCATGTTACTTGCCTGGGCAGACAGGTCTCACCATTTTTATTAATTAATGTTTATATTCAAGAAAAAACAAAGAAACAATCACCCTGTTACTAATAATCTAATGATGAGTCATTCTGACTCTGCAGTTATAATATGTGGTGACATCAACTATGTGACTTTGGAATGAACATTGACATACTTCCACCAGTATCGGTCATGTTCCATTCTAGCAAATTATAAACTCCACTAGCTCTGTTCACATTTTGAAATAAACTTTTAAATGTATCCCTCTGGCACATTTAGACATTTCAGACCTCAATCTGATCCATCTTACTCCCAACCAGTTACCTGTTACCGCCAGAATAGTGAGGAAGTGGAGCCTGGAGCCTAAAATGACTCTGATTGACTTCTTCTAAAGTACAGCCTGGGAAATGATGTGCAAATAACAAAGGGGTGATACTGAGGTGCTCAGTCATTATAGACTACATTAAGTTCTGTGTTGATACTAATGCACTCAGAAACACAGTGTGCAGCTTTCCAAGAATCAACTTCACCTACCTCTGACCATCAGTAGGGGCCAATAACTGATGACCAAGTGATGGGCCAACTGATGATGCTACACATAGTAAAAGCTGCAGCACCTGATGAAGTCAGTCCTCAGGTTTTTAAGGCTTCAGAAAGAGGTCCTGCAATGGAAAACATTCTATATTCTTCTAGTTTTAAAGATGGCAGGCACCACTTTACCTAATGATTATAGATCAATGGCTCTAATGTACCACATCATGAATAATTTCGAGTAGAGGGACCTGAATTATATGTGCCTTTCATGAAAAACCACGTGGACATGCTGCAGTTTGCCTACTAGACAGATACTGGAGTATTGCTCCATTTGGCTTATTCCCATCTGTACAAAACAGTCAGCACTGTGAGTTTTATCCATCCATCCATTTTCCAACCCGCTGAATCCAAACACAGGGTCACGGGGGTCTGCTGGAGCCAATCCCAGCCAACACAGGGCACAAGGCAGGAACCAATCCTGGGCAGGGTGCCAACCCACCGCAGGACACACACAAACACACCCACACACCAAGCACACAATAGGGCCAATTTAGAAACACCAATCCACCTAACCTGCATGTCTTTGGACTGTGGGAGGAAACCGGAGCGCACAGAGGAAACCCACGCAGACATGGGGAGAACATGCAAACTCCACGCAGGGAGGACCCGGGAAGCGAATGTGAGTTTTATGTTTTTTGATATTTTTGGTCTTCAATACCATTCAGCTAAATCCTATTTGGGGGCAAACTCGGGGATATGAAGGTGGATGAGGCTCAATAATGAACTATCTGCCTGGAAGACCAGTTTGTGAGGTGTAAGGACCGTGTGCAACACTGGAACACCTGAAGAAACAGATTTGTCATCTTTTCCCTTCTCTCTGTACACCTCTGACTTTAAATATCCAGGTCATGTGAATTGCAGAAATTCTTAGATAATTAATTCTACACCAGCATTTTTCAATCAGTTTGCCAAGGTATAGTGGTGCGCCATGAGAGCTACCCAGGTTTGCCCTTGAAATAATAGTGTAGCGTACCTGGGTCTAAACCTGAGAGGGACTAGCTCCTTAGGTGGTTGAACTCTGTCAAAGGAAAACAAAACTACCTGGAGATTACTAAAATGAAGCCCTCTACTTGTTCCCTAGATCCAGTGCCAACAAAACTAGTAAAAAGGGCAATGGATGTTCTTGCAGCGCCTATTCTAACCGTTATCAATAGTTCATTACTGCATGGCACAGTACCTGATGCACTAAAAGTGTCAGTCATTAAACCTTTACTTAAAAAGTCAGACCTAGACCCACACATACTAAATAATTATAGGCCTATTTCAAATTTACCATTTCTCTCTAAAATACTAGAAAAAGTAGTCGCCAGTCAGCTCCAGTCACACCTTACGCATTACAATTTATTTGAGAAATTCCAGTCTGGTTTTCGCACTGGTCATAGTACAGAAACTGCACTAACATGGGTTGTAAATGACATTCTGATATCCTCTGATGAAGGAAACTCCACTGTAATTATGTTGTTAGATTTAAGTGCAGCATTTGACACCATTGACCATTCTATTTTACTGCACAGGCTAGAAAATGATGTTGGGCTTACAGGCCCCGTGCTCGCTTGGTTCAGTTCTTATTTATTAAATCGATTCCAATATGTACAGAAATGTGCTGACAGTACTCCATCATTATACACAGAAGTTCAATATGGTGTCCCGCAGGGCTCAGTACTGGGACCTTTACTGTTTTCACTTTACATGCTTCCACTGGGATCTCTCATTAGGAAATATAATGTTAATTTTCACTTGTATGCAGATGACACCCAGTTATACCTTTCATTTAAATCAAATGAAGTTTCTCCGATGTTGTCTTTAATTAGTTGTGTTAGTGAATTAAAGGAGTGGATGAATGAGAACTACTTGTCTTTAAATACAGATAAAACAGAGATGTTAATTGTTGGAGGGAATGACGCTGATCACAGCAATATTTTGTCATCATTTAACTCAGTTGGAATCCCAATTCATTTTACTGAATCAGCCCGCAATCTAGGAGTTATCTTTGATTCTAGCATGTCATTTAAAGCACATATTACAAAGTTGTCCAAAACATGTTTCTTCCATCTTAAAAATGTTAGGAAATTAAGGCGCTTTCTAAATAAACAGGATTGTGAGAAATTAATTCATGCATTTATCTCTAGTAGGATTGACTACTGCAATGCGGTGTTCACTGGCTGTTCAAACTGTTCTTTATACAGCCTCCAGTTAATCCAAAATGCGGCTGCAAGAATTATTACAAGAACAAGAAAATATGAACACATAACTCCAGTTCTTAAATCCTTACACTGGCTCCCGGTTAAGTTTAGGGCAGATTTCAAAATCCTCCTTTTAACATATAAAGCATTAAATGGCCAAGGTCCGGCTTACTTGTCTGAACTTATCATGACTTACAAACCTGAGCGCACATTAATATCTCAAGATGCCGGTCTGCTTATGATTCCAAGGATTAATAAAATAACAGTGGGAGGTCGAGCTTTTAGTTACAGGGCACCTAAACTGTGGAATGGTCTTCCTGCTTCTATAAGAGATGCCCCTTCGGTCCCAGCCTTTAAATCCCGGCTGAAGACTCACTACTTCAGTTTAGCATATCCTGTCTAGAGCTGCTGATTAACTGTACATACTGCATCTCCGTTGTTAGTCATTAGCACTAAAACATAAGTAATATGATTTTTATAATTTGTTACTAACCCTCACCTATTCTGTTTCTGTTCTTGGTACTCAAATGTGGCAATTGGTACCATGGCCCACCTGCCAAGTTGTTTGCCTGCCTATGGTAAAGTCATCCCTGATGGAGGATCACAGGAATCATGGGAAAGAGGGGTCCTTTCATCGGATTGGCTGGCCGAGCAACGTTTCAGCTGTGGAATGGCCAAATGGGGAGGCAGCTTGACGGAAGAGGTCTCCAGGACTCTAAAAATATCCAAATCTTATTATGTGATATCATCTACTGTTAAATTCTGCTCTGTACTTCTAAAATTTTTATTATTATGCTGTATTAAGGATTTGTTCTGTTCTGTATACTTGTATTGAACCCCTTGTTTTGACACCCACTGCACGCCCAACCTACCTGGAAAGGGGTCTCTCTTTGAACTGCCTTTCCCCGAGGTTTCTTCCATTTTTCCCTACAAGGTTTTTTTTGGGAGTTTTTCCTTGTCTTCTCAGAGAGTCAAGGCTGGTGGGCTGTCAAGAGGCAGGGCCTGTTAAAGCCCATTGCGGCACTTCCTGTGTGATTTTGGGCTATACAAAAATAAACTGTATTGTATTGTATTGGAGATGCTGACATAAAAGCAGTCTTGCAATCACTATGTTGCACACACAACTGTTAGAGCACTTTGGATGCTTCTCTTGGCTGCTAGAGTCCGTCGCCAGTAAGACCCACTGGACTGGTGGATAGTGGACATATGAGTTGCCTTTGAGGCAAAGAGGGGCAGGCATGTGATGAAGTAACTGGGAGAGGTCACCAGAGTGCTCACTAAGTGTTGTGTCTGTGAACGTTGATCTTGGAGCTGCTTTTTTTTTACCGGATTCTATGGTAGTCCTGCCCCTTTGGACAGTTGAGCATGTGTATGAGATTTAGTGTTTCTGGTTAGCAGAATAGTGGCGTGCCTTGGGATGTTTTAAGTTATAAAAAGTGTGCCACCTGTGGCAGACGGCCAGGAACCATGGAAGGACTGGGAGAGGGACAATACCTCCCCTGAACCACAGGAGGGCCTCTGCCAGGGGGGCCCGGACAGTTGTGGAGCCCTGGAGGCCAGCACTTCTGCCGCACACAGAGGTGCTGGGGGGAAGGAATTCCAGAGACACCCAGAGTGCTTCAGGGAGCTTATGCGGCACTTCCGCCACACCAGGAAGTGCCGTCGGAAGTTCAAGTGAGAGCACCTGGAGCACGTTCAGGTGATTATAAAAGAGGCCACCTCACTCAAGTCGGAAGGAAGAAGGCAACGCTCGGGAGGAGAGGTGGAAAGGCAGCAGAAGCAGTCCGGAGAGTGGAGGAGAAAGGGACTGACACAAGGGTGTTTGGTGCAAGGCACTGTGTTGTGTGCCAACCTTTATTGTCAAAAAATGTGTGTGTTTCGGGACTTCCTGTGTCTGCCTGCTTGTGTCTGAGGCTACCTTCCACACACCATAGAAAAAAGGTTGGGAAACATTGTTCTACATGAATGGGGTATATTGACAAGGTGAAAGAAACAGTATATAAAGGTTAGATGGAGAATTTTACTTGTTGGTGCAAGAAAGAATTGTCTGCAGCTAAATGCCATTATAACTGGTAACTATTCAGGGAGTGTATTTAGAGGTGGTGCACAGTTAAAACTACTTGTGAGCCCACATCAATGACAAGCTGAACTGGTCTTATAACACAGAGGAATTACATAAGAAAATGCAAGCAGATTCTTTTTATCTTGGGAGACTACACTCCTTTAACATGGATAGTGATATCCTTTACATGTTCTACAACTCTATGATGGTCAGTATAATTTTCTACACTATGGCGGGCTGGGACAGTAAGATCACCTCAAAAGAGGCCCACCGAATCAACAAACTAATTAAAAGTGCAGGTTCAGTTATGAGACACACTCTAGACCCCCTAGAGGCAACAGCAAAGGAAAAAATGAAAACAAAGCTGAGTGCCATTATGAACACTGCTGCACATTCTCTTTCTGACACACTTAACACTAAGTTCTTTCAACAACATCAACAACATTTATTTCTATTGCACATTTTCAAGCACATCATGTAGCTCAAAGTGCTTTACAAGATGTCAATTGCGTAGTTACATGTAAAGAAAAGTAAATTAAAATTCTATATTGTTGTGTTCAGTTGTAGTTTGTGTCAGAATGCTAGGGTAAGTATTTAAAAATGTGTTATCTGTTAAAAGGATAGAAATGAGTCTTGGAAAAGAATGTCGTTGTTTGATTAAAATATCAGTGTGTGCCTGTCGTAAAATAAAGAAGTTAACGTTCTGAGTTACCCATGTCTAGCTAATCATTTTACTTTGCTCTGGTCACAATAAAATTGGCGATTAGGTTCTCTTCTTTATATTGTGCATGCTTGCAGTGAAAATAGCTGCTGCTAATGTGCTTTTTCCAAGCTTTTTTCTTCCGAGCCTCAGCGAGCCTGCAATGCCTTTCGCAACGTGGCTTCAGATGTTCAGTAACTATCTGCTCGTCATTGACACTACTGGGTATGCTTGGCCTGATGCTAGGAAGAGAACAGTACTACTTCATTGCCTCGGAACTGAAAGTCAGCAAATTTTTTACACCCTGCCTAACAGGTTAAATATGTTCGATACCTCTGTAGAAGCTTTGAAAGTATACTTTATGCCTAAAGCTAACGCGGTCATTGAGCACCATACAATTCGTAAGAGGACCCAGGGACCACAAGAGACTTACAATACATGTTGGCACTACGTGAGCTTGTCACAACATATGAATTTGCCGAACATGCGGACAAAATGATTCGTGATCAATTGATCGAGCATGCATATAGCTCACCCATATGTGAAAGATTGCTGTTGGAGCAAGGCCTTACGTTAGATAAAGCAGTAGCTCTTGCTAATCAAATAGAAGCAGCTACAGATCAAGCTAAAATCACTTCTATGAACTCCAGCGTCATGTCAGTACAGACTGTGCAGGATAAACATAGTGATAAACCCAGATAGCGACAGACACCTGCTGCTAATATGTCTGCTAACTCTGCTAAGGGAAAAGCGTGCTTTCGATGTGGATCATAATCACACCTGGCTAACTCAGTAAGCTGCTCTGCCACAAAACCAACTTGTAGGTATTGCAAAAAGACTGGGCATTTTGCTAAAGTGTGTCGCTCTGCCCAACCCTGTACACAGGAAGTATGTGAGGTTAAATTGCCAGAAGTTACTGTACTATATACAGAAAATACAATACATGCACCTGCTAAAATTACTTGTGCAATGGAAATCTCAGTTTCAGGCTCACATTCTCACTCACTGGACCTGATTGTCGACACTGGCTCATCAGTCTCAATTTTAGCACACTGAATTTACAACTGTCACTTCAGCAACATTCCTCTGACAAAACCTACAGTGAGACTTGTGATGTATTCAAAATCTCATATCCCCGTCCTTGGGTGTCTATCTGTAACTGTGTGTTTACATGGCCATATGACAGAGGCTACATTTTTCATTGTGGAAATGAAACCCCAGTAATGGGTAGAGACTTAATGTGCATGTCGTGAACAATAAAGCTATGCCTTCTGATACTGCAGCTTCCACTTTGCCTGTGCCAGTCTTACAGTGCACTAATGTGCCCCTGTCCATTGGATGTGTAAAAAACTTCATCCACCGCATTAAGATCAATGAGATAGTACCTCCTGTGCGACAGAAGCTGTGCCGCTTACCTCTGTTGGTTAGAGATGCTGTATCTGAAGAAGTTGATCGCCTACACGCTGCTGGTGTCATAGAATGAATTGATGCTTCTGCTTGGGTCTCACCTATTGTAGTCATTCAGCGTAAATCTGGTAACATTCGCATGTATATTAATCTTTGTGAGCCCAATAAAGCAGTTATTGTAGACTCTTTTCCCTTGCCACATATGGATGAACTCATTTCTGCACTCAGAGGGGCTATAGTATTTTCTAACATTGACTTTGCCAGTGCCTACTACCAACTGCCACTGCATGAGGACAGTTGAGACCTGACTGCTTTCATTACACATGAGGGCCTTTTCAGGTTCTTTAGGCTTCCTTATGGTTTGGCGTCTTCACCCTCCACCTTCCAAAAAATGATGACTGCTATTCTCGCTGGCTTACCTGACGTGGAGAATTACTTGGATGATGTCATAGTACATGGACCTGACCTGACTACCCATGACAAGACCTTACAAACTGTGTTATGCCAGCTGGAAGCTGCTGGCCTGCAGCTAAACAATGATAACTGCAAGTTTCGTCAGTCCAGCCTACACATACACATAGTGTCTGCTGATCGCCTGCTTCCTGATAAGGCCCATTTACAAGCCATCATGAATCATGAATACTCCTGCATCCACAGATGCTGTTACTTTCTGTTCTTTTCTTGGACTGCTGTCTTGGTACTCTAAATTTCTACCAAACCATGCTACTGTCAATGAGCCAATGCACGCATGCTTGAGACAGCCTGCAGGTGCATTCCAGTGGATGGCTGATGGACAGAAGAGCTTTGAGCAGGTAAAAACGTTGTTAAGTGGATAGCCCTCCTTTAGCACTTTTTGACCCTACACTGCATACTATAGTTTGCTTCTGAGTACAGTCTTGGAGCCATTCTTTTTTAACTTGGTTCTGACAACACAGAAAGAACTGTGGCATTTGCTTCACAGACTATTTCCACTAGAGAGCGTAAATATTCAATAGTGGAAAAAGAAGCGCTTGCCTGTGTGTGGGCAGTAGAGAAGTAGCACACATACCTGTGGGGACGTCGCGTCATCCTGCGCATGGACCATCAGGCATTGACAGCTCTTTTGACCACCAAGGGGATTGGTCGTGCTGGGATGCGCATTGCGAGATGGTCTTCACGTCTTCCATCATTTAACTATGATATAATATATCTACCAGGTTCTTAGAATGCTCCTGTAACTGCCTGTCTCATCTGCCCTTACCTGTTTCTCCTACAGCTGCTGACAATGCTGAACCAAAGTTTGTTGCTCTCCTGTCTGTGGCACGTAAGACATTGTCTCCTGCTGACTTGGATTCTGCTTGTGCTGAATGTCCAGACCTCACTAAACTACGTACACAGATGGCACGGAGTTGGCCTCATTCTCCACTGGCTTTGGATGCTGATCTGCTGCCACACTACAAGCTCTGTCTAGAACTTTCTGTCAGTGACAACTTTGTGTTTTGTGGTTCTGATTGTGCCAGTTAGCCTTGTTCGTCACTAATTGCAATTGCACGCGAGAGTCACCAAGGTGTGGTACGCACCAAACAACTACTCAGAGAACTTTACTGGTGACCAAAGATGGACATTGATATTTATATATGAAAAGGGGATAAGGTGAGGGTCAGAAATCCTCTGAATGTTTCAAAAGGACACCAGAAGTTCAGCAACCCTGTCACCATTAATAAGAAACTGGGTACTCATACATACATATTGAGTGATGGAAAGACCTGGGGCTTCATGTATAAACGGTGCATACACATTAAAATGTTGCATAAGCCTGTTTCCACATTCAAATCGCGATGCATAAAACCTAAACTTGGTGTAAAGCCATGCACATTTCCACGGTAGCTCATACCCTGGCGTACACAAGTTCTGAGCTCGGTTTTGCAGACTGCCGGCACCCAGCATCAAAGCAGTGCTACTGTTCCAGTGTGGTTACCCTTTCTTTTTTAGATCCACATCCCAGACGCAGCTTTATAAATAGACTGAAATTAACCAAATATTGTTTATTAGTTTAATGCATCTGATTGTAATTAACCTGTAACAATATAATGGTCCACAGAATGGCCAAACTATTCCAAATACCATAGCTGCTTTAGCGTTGTTACTTTCATTGCACCTTCTGCTCCTGTTAGGGGTTGCCACAGCGGATCATCTTTTTCCATATTACTCTTACTGCACCACTCAGAGCAGCTAATCGGAAAGAGAATTATCGGAATACGGCATCAAGCATACGCTGCCTCAGCCATGCTGCCTATTTGAAAACGCTTCAAAACCTTTCCTGTATGGACCTCGTAGGCCAGAAACAGTTTCATCCTAAGAACTATAAATGCACGCAATCAGTCCATCGAGTGCTCCTTGTAGAACTGTTTGTACTTATTAGTACAATCATCTCACTGTAAACTTGCACAACAGTTATAATATTGCACAACCTGAGCCACTTTATAAAGTGCATATTTACATATGATGATATCATTTTTAAGATGAAATGCAGCAAAATATGTTTATTATATTATACAGATAAAACTTTAACTTCATTTAAACAATCTATATTGCTAATAATTAAACATGTGAGGACACGGTGTCGCTGTGCTAGCAAGGATCTGGCAATTGTTCCTACCTTGCACTGTACACTTGCTGGGACTGGCGTGACACTAGAAGGATAGAATAATTAAACATGTACTATGAAGATATTTCAATGTTCCTTAAAAGTTTTGAAGAATTGGCGTTCTAAGCTTACAGCTGGCTTAACTTCTATTACAGAGCTGATTGTGTGGTGATTGGGTATTTGCAGAAAGAAAAGTAAGGACAGGAATTGGGGGTTAGTACGTTTGAAAGAGACAGTACTGCTGCAATAAATTATTTAATAGAAGGTCGCTCACAATCGCTGCGCCACCGTGTTCCCATGCTTAATAACATGCTTTAACTCCTATCATCATGAAAATGATACCAAGTATACATCTCAGCATTTTAATTATTCAGAGAGCTGTAATGTTATGAATGTAATGGATTCTGTGTCCTGTCGGAAGAAGAGAAAGCCTGGAAGCACGTAGTGATTCACACACACAGAGCACATAGAAGATCAAATACAAAACAAAGCATTTAACGTGCTACTTTAGTTATGATGGGATATGGGAAACTAGTAAGTTAAACGATTTTAAGATGAAGTTTATGATGTTCTACTTTAATGACAAAATAAACTACGTGATTAAAGTGGAAATTTCGAGATTAATGTTGACATTTCATGCTTTTTTCCCACTGTGTGGCTATTTTGTTTTTTCTCTGTACCTAATAAGCTTTCATATGAAACTCAAACGGTGGGCTACGACTTGCCTTTTCACGGCGACTTTGATATCTGACAACTTTTTTATTTCGGGCACTGTGCAACTTTGTGAACTTGAGCTTTCAAGTTTCTCCGACACTCTATGTCACTCGATCAACTTCCTTTTGTTGTTTATACCACTGTTTAAACCAACAAATAGTAAGTTTTTCTTTGCCTCCACTCGGTATTTACTGAACTTCTTCATTTTCCCCTCCCGTGCTTTTGCCATTGCCTGTTCACAGAACACTGAGCTTAAGGGCTATTTATATTGATTTGCATATTCAAAGATAAATAATTCTGGGAGGAGATGGGGCAGGACAGCAGGCGCGTGCACGTGTGTTACTTTTTACGCTGACCGGGATTTATGTAGCGCAACAACGTGAAAGTTGGCGTCCGCACTGATTTATGCATCTGGATTTTTTTTGTGCATAAGCACATTTCCGTTTTTGTGCTTATGCCATGTTATAGTGTGAATTCTACGCATGGCGTTATGCATGAGGCCCTAGGAATGCATCTCATCTGGCTGCATTTCCAGACTGTGCCTCTACACCTTTCCAGAAGGAAAGCAAGCTATCAAAGCTTCCTCAGTCACCCAGACCCATACACAATTCTCACCCACCAATCTGGCTGACGGACTATGTTACTTAAAATAATATTGCTGAGCATGTGTAATAATATAATTATATTTGATTTATTGTGGTTGTGGAATACACACATCATGTTTTCTTAACTTTCATTTGTTTTCATTGCTTGATTACATGGAAGTTCTGGCAATTTTTGTCACC
The DNA here is from genome assembly GCA_026402145.1 of Polypterus bichir lapradei. Classification (NCBI taxonomy): domain Eukaryota; kingdom Metazoa; phylum Chordata; class Cladistia; order Polypteriformes; family Polypteridae; genus Polypterus; species Polypterus bichir. The sequence continues at coordinate 134,148,414 of JANRMT010062814.1, forward strand.
TTCATTTCATTAGCAGGCAGAAGCAAAGCAATTCTTGCAAAAAAAAGGGGAAAACTGTTGTGTTCAGTTGTAGTTTCTGCCAGAACACTAGGGGGAGTATTTAAAAATGTGGTACCTGTTGAAAGGATAGAAAGTGAGTCTTGGAAAAGAATGTCATTGTTTGATTAAAATATCAGTGTGTGCCTGTCGTAAAATAAAGAAGTTAATCATTTTACTCTGCTCTGGTCACAACATATATGAATAATAATGCATAAATAGTATACAAAATTAAATAATGCTTATTTACACAAGACAGATACAGTGGAACCTCGGCTTATGACCATAATTCGTTCCAAAACTCTGGTTGTAAACCGATTTGGTCGTGAACCAAAGTAATTTCCCCCATAGGATTGTATGTAAATACAATTAATCCGTTCCAGACCATACGAACTGTATGTAAATATATTTTTTTTTAAATTTTTAAGCACAAATATAATTAAATATACCATAGAATGCACAGCGTAATAGTAAACTAAATGTAAAAACATTGAATAACACTGAGAAAACCTTGAACAACATAGAAAACTAACAGTGCAAGAGTTCACGCTATAGTGCTACGAACCGCTCACTAAAAACACTTTTTTTTAATGAGTTTTAAGCACAGGGAAAAAAATGAACATTTGAAAAATCCGTAATTTAATAAACCACCAAGAAAAGTAACATTGCAACAATGCACGCTACGAACCGATCACTGTAAACAGAAGTGAAGTGGAGGTTAAAATCCAATAGAAAAAAAGTCTTCATTAAATACAAGGTTAAAACAATGCTCGGATCTGTCTCATTAAAAACAAGCCCGGTACATTCTTTAACTGCCTTCTCGGCCTTATGCATCCAGCCCTCTCTCTCGCTCGCGCATATGTGCGTGTGTTTGTCTCTCGCTTGCATGCTGTGTGTATGTGTGTCTCTCTCGCTCGCTGCACAGGGAATGCACAGGGAGAGACTGAACACGTGCGGAAATCATCGGCGCGCACAAACCGAAAGGGAAACTGGCTTGTTCGTATACCGAGTGTGTGGTTGTGAACAGATGCAAAAGTTTGGTGAACTTTTTGGTCGTAAACTGATTTGTATGTGTTCCGAGACGTTCGCGAACCGAGGTTCCACTGTATGTAGTTAAAAAATGTATTCAAATTAGATAATAATAATGCATAAATAGTATACGTAAAATAAATCATGTACACTTACATGAGATTTATATATAGTTAAGAGAAATAGAGTTCTGAAATATAGAACTGTTTCTAAATGACAGTCTAATGATAAAGTTAGTTGGACGGGGTGAAAAAAAAGCATTCAATTAAGCTAGAAAAATCTATAGAGGTTCCAGGCTGAAAGATCACCCAGTCCCCACAGGGCATAATTCCTAACTTAAATGTTCTTAATTTGTTCTTTGTTCTTTTTAAGTTTTTTTTCTTTTTTTGACACAGTGGCTGTTATAGCAGGTTGGGTATCCACTTTAATTCAAACATTTATTATTAGCCAACACATTATTCAGCAGAAGTGTGTCAAGAAAAGGTACTGGGGCTCCTTTATACCAACAGCAATACCAGCATAATACCTCACTGTGACTATGACTGAAAAGTCAGAAGTTTTTCTTTCTTTTTAGTATCTCTTTTGTATATTTGAAGGGTTGTTGTTGTTGTTTGTTATAATATGTATTTATTGGGCTTCTGTAAAAAGTGCTATCTAAGAAAAAGTTAGCTGAACAGTTAGTAGTTAAATACAATTTTGAATAAATAGATAACATACAGTATCACTATGGAAAGAAAAGGGGTGACTTTTCTGAGGCATGTTAATGAAAAATTAGAGAAAAAACACAACCAGGAGGAGCAGGAGATGGAAGGTATATTTATAGTTTATTATTTATATCTAACACTGAAGCTTTTAATTTTATTGTAATTAAAAACTTTACTTGAAATGAAGAAGTGACCTTTTACAACATTTAAACATATTTAGTATGTAGAATATGCAATTAATCTGGGCTGCTGTAATTCCTATTAAGAATTTGTTCTTCCTGTTTCTCATGTTTGGTACAACAGTACTGAAAACATACTGACAAAAGATAATTTGTATAGTGTACCTATACAGAAGTAGATGCCATCTCCTTCATATCCATTTGGGCACTTGCACACATATGAGCCATAAGTGTTGACACAAATAGCCTGACGTAGGCAATGTATTGTCATCCCTTCTGTGCATTCATCTACATCTGAAAGAAACCACCTTTAAAAATTGATCATTATACAAACAAAATCCATATACTGCAAAAATAACATGAAACTACCATTGCTTTCCAAAAAAAATTTAGGTAATTTATATTCAGGAAGCTGCTATTTTGCTGTTTACCTATGCAGTGAATTCCATTCCCTTTAAAACCTGGATTGCATTTGCAGCTGTGGACATTCCTTCGTCCTTTACATGTTTTACTGATATCTAAAAAAGAGAAAGGGATCATTTTTGTAGTACTGTATTGTAAAACTAATAAGAAACCATCATTTCTGTTACTGAACCTACTTAATTTATAGATAGGAAGCCAGCACCAAACACAGCCAGCAAGCAAATAACCCCAGATAAGGCACAAACCCATTGCCACTGTTTTAGCAGGTTAGAATTTTAATTGTTTATATGCACATCTTTGGAATCTATAAATACTAATGACAACTGAGAAACTAAGGAATAGAAAGTTGGTTGAAATTCAGATTCAGTAACTTGGAGCTGTGAGAGACTACTGTGTCACCACTGTTAAGAGAAGCCTGTTCTAAAAGTATGATCTATACATGAGCTATTAAATACAAAAAGAAAAATTGTATTTAAATTTTTTAATGATTTTATTTGAAGCAATTAACATTCCATACAATCAAATCAAACTTAACAAAACAAAATTTGACACCCACCTAAGGAAAACAGAGGATAGCCAACGACCAGAGCAATTGTTTAAAAATAGCAAAGAAGGAAAAGTATAATTGCTTTGAAATAGAAAAAGAAGCTTGGGAAGGGTGTTCACCTTGACAGTGTTGATTCTCTCTGCTAATGTGAGATTGAGGGTATGCCATGTATTTATGTCTTATTTAATATTTTCCATGCATACACTAAAATTTTCTTGAAAAAGAGCTTTATATTTTTGCTTATGATGTTTACCTTAGATATTCAAACTGATCTACTAATATAAATGGGAAGGTGTCCACTCTAATATTGCATGCTAGAGAGTTCACTGGGAAAAGCACACTTTTATTCAAATTTATTTTGGGTCCAGATATCTTTTGAAATTTTGTTAGTGCTTTTAGGACTGCTGGCACAGAATTTTGTGGGTCTGATATATAAAGTACCGTATCATCTGCGTATAGTGATATTTTCTGTTCAAGTCCTTCTCTGGTAATCCCCTTAATCTCTGATGCATTTCAAAAGTAAGCAGTCAATGGCTCAATGGCAATTGCAAAGAGTAATGGTGACAGAGGTACTTGTTGAGTACCACATTGTAGTCTGAAGTAGTCTGAAATAATGTTAATGCAAACTGAAGCTTCTGGACTGGTATAAAGTAGTTTGATCAATGCATCTATAAATAAAATACCTTTAAACTTTGTGCAATGTGGTGAATGGGTAGCCTCATTCAACCATATCAAATGCCATTCGAGCATCCAAAGATAAGATCTCTGGGGAGTTAGATTTTATGGGAGAACTAGCAAAATACCCGCGCTTCGCAGTGGCGAAGTACTGCCTTAAAATTTTTATTAAGAAGACAATTAAACCTTTTTAAAACTGAGGGAAAATATACCAATAATTATTTGTTAAGGATCTCTTTGTATGCCACGTTGTCAGTTCAGCCCTCCAGTTGTAATATGACCAAGCTGTAGCTGTGCGCTGAGCTTACTCTTGAGCATGCAATGTACAGTTGGCCATGTGAACAGTAATCTTGTTTCAAATCTCACAGCTTGGATTGCTGCTGCCATAATCGGTTTGAGTTTCATTGTTTGTTTCAATTACGACAGTATTTGTAGGACTTGTGTTGAAGAGACATTCGGCATCTGTCAAGCGTTGTAAGTATACAACCAGTTTCATTGATAACTTCACATCCAGCTTTTGAGAGTTTAAACATTTCTAAACATCAAAGTGTCCACTACTGAAATTGTCACCTGTGAATCTAAGATGTTTAGAAGGCATTGGCGGTTGTCCAAAGGTGTAAAATATTTGGCCATTTCGGTACACTTAAGCATTTCACTCTTCTAGTGGTCCTGTGTAGCATAATTATCTCCTGTACCATCATCAGTCCACACCTTGAACCTGTCCCAGTCAATCAATACATAAGACACAATGTTCCTTCGGATATCAAGAGTGAGCCTGATATGGCCGTGCAATATGTAACAAAGAGAATGGAAAAGGCAGGTGCCATCACCGGGCATGGAAACCACTTGGTAAGTGACAGTTCTTTGATCGATGGTGATCACCTCGATAGACATGTTAATGGGGGTACGGTTGGAATAATAAAGGAAATGGGTTCCTGAACAATGTAAAGTAAGTCTAAAATACCTACACAATAACTATAATCGTAATAAATGAACAATAAAACAGCGGAGAAGCCGTGGATTAAATAAAAAGGCTGTAGTTATCAGCAGGGAGACGTGAATACCGTGGCGAAGCAAGGAAGGAAATGTAGAGACTGGAGCGACAGACGGCCTTATATAGGCAGGCAGCCAACAATGTGGGAGGCGTTGGGATGGGGTACCCAACGCCGCCTCACACGGTGACCGAGCTGCAGGCTATGGACGTATATATGTACGTAAGTAGGATTCAGTTAGCGTTGGGAACCCGCGTACCAAATTTCTTGAAGATGGGCCCATAATTAACAAAGACCGTTGAAAAGTTCAATATGACGGCCGACAGTGGCATCATATCACCGAAATAAGTACCAAATTTCAGCCTTCTACCTACACAGGAAGTTGGAGAATTAGTGACGTTGGAAAGTTCAATATGGCAGCTGACAGTGGCGTCACACCACCGAAATAAGTACGTACAATGGTTTCGGTTAGCGCAGGGAAGCCGCCTACCAAATTTTGTGAAGATGGGGCCATGAATAAGAAAGTTCAACATGGCGGACGCTGTTGACCGTTATGACCATTACGCGTAGAATTTCGAAATGAGACCTGCTTAACTTTTGTAAGTAGGCTGTAAGGAATGAGCCTGCCAAATTTCAGCCTTCTACCTACACGGGAAGTTGGAGAATTAGTGACATTGGAAACTTCAATATGGCAGCCGGCAGTGGCATCATACCACTGAAATAATTACGTACATCGGTTTTGGTTAGCACAGGGAAGCCACCTCCCAAATTTTGTGAAGATGGGGCCATAAATAAGAAAGTTGAACATGGCGAACATTGTCAACCGTTATGACCGTTACGCGTAGAATTTTGAAATGAAACCTGCTTAACTTTTGTAAGTAATCTGTAAGGAATGAGCCTGCCAAATTTCAGCCTTCTACCTACACGGGAAGTTGGAGAATTAGTGATGTTTGGAAAATTCAATATGGCGGCCGACAGTGGCGTCATACCACCGAAATCAGTACGTACATCGGTTTTGGTTAACGTAGGGAAGCCACCCACCAAATTTCTTGAAGATGGGGTCAGCCTTCTACCTACACGGGAAGTTGGACAATTAGTGACATTGGAAAGTTCAAGATGGCGGCCGACAGTGGCGTCATACCATCGAAATAAGTACGTACATCGGTTTCGGTTAGCACAGGGAATCCGCCTACCAAATTTCGTGAAGATGGGGCCATAAATAAGAAAGTTCAACATGGCGGACGTTGTCGACTGTTATCGACCATTATGACCGTTACGTGTAGAATTTCAAAATGAAACCTGCTTAACTTTTGTAAGTAAGCTATAAGGAATGAGCCTGCCAAATTTCAGCCTTCTACCTACACGGGAAGTTGGAGAATTAGTGACGTTGTAAAGATCAATATGGCGGCTGACAGTGGCGTCATACCACCGAAATAAGTATGTACATTGGTTTCGGTTAGCGCAGGGGAGCCACCTACCAAATTTCGTGAAGATGGGGCCATGAATAAGAAAGTTCAACATGGCGGACGCTGTTGACCGTTATGACCGTTATGCGTAGAATTTCGAAATGAGACCTGCTTAACTTTTGTAAGTAAGCTGTAAGGAATGAGCCTGCCAAATTTCAGCCTTCTACCTAGACGGGAAGTTGGAGAATTAGTGACATTGGAAAGTTCAATATGGCGGCTGACAGTGGCGTCATACCACCGAAATAAGTACGTACATCGGTTTCGGTTAGCGCAGGGAAGCCGCCCACCAAATTTCGTGAAGATGGGGCAATGAAAAAGAAAGTTCAACATGGCGGACATTGTTGACCGTTACGCGTAGAATTTCGAAATGAAACCTGCTTAACTTTTGTAAGTAAGCTGTAAGAAATGACCCTGCCAAATTTCAGCCTTCTACCTACACGGGAAGTTGGAGAATTAGTGATGTTTGGAAAATTCAATATGGCAGCCGACAGTGGCGTCATACCACCGAAATAAGTACGTACATCGGTTTTGGTTAGCGCAGGGAAGCCACTTACCAAATTTCGTGAAGATGGGGTCAGCTTTCTACCTACACAGGAAGTTGGAAAATTAGTGACGTTGGAAAGTTCAATATAGCGGCCGACAGTGGCATCATACCATCAAAATAAGTACATAAATCGGTTTCAGTTAGCGCAGGGAAGCTGCCTACCAAATTTCGTGAAGATGG